>JARQZK010003109.1:7500-70666 GCA_030704885.1 Cynegetis impunctata | reverse complement strand
AAAATATCATGTATATATGTTGAAGGATATCCATTAAAATGTTCTATTTGTTTGTAATTCTTTTTATGCAACACAATTTTCATTGAAGTATCGGCCCAATCAATTGGTTACAATCAGTATGGCGTTATGGGGGGGGGTAGGTGCGATTTGGGCGATCGCCCAGGGCCCCGAGATTAAATGGGTTAAAAAGGGGCGCCCTGGGGCGCTTTTTAACGCCTTCGCTCATAGTTCGAGGTCACTTACTCATAAAGTCCTTACATTCCAGACATTCTTCATGTAGATCAACTTCCGCTGACATTACGATTTGTTGATTTCATCAGATAATGACAAAATATCAATAAAAGAGCATATTTTTTGGAAATTTATACCTGTCAATGAGTTAACTGGTGAAAGACTGACTGAAGTTATTGTTAAATGTTTCAAATAAATACGGACTGGAATTGAAGGTCAGGGTTATGACAACGGGGCGGATATGAATGGAACAAATATTGGGGCTCAAAGAAGAATTTTTGACATTAAGCCCTTAGCTGTTTATGTATCCGTGTAGCTATTATAGCTACAATCTAGTACACTATGCGATAACGCTATGTTATCCGTAAATTCAGTAACTTTGTTTGGGGTACTTCAGAGGTTGTTCACATTGTTTTCAGCTTCTGTTCATCGATGGAAATTATAACCAATCACTTGGGACCTTTATATACTATAAAAAAAGCTCGTGGCACACGTTGGTAAGCAAGATTAAACAGTGTCTGAAGGCAGTCCGTTATCAAATTGTCAAACTGTCATTAATTTCAGTCAATGAAAGCGTTCGAACTGTTGAATGAGTACACGGAATCTTGGTCTTTTTGTACAATAATTAACCAGATTCCGGAAAAACCCGACAAATGTCAAATTCTGTGATAATCCCCAATTAAATTTAACTATAAGACTTAGACATAGATAGTTGTATGTTGTGTGGTGAACTCTAAGTCTTGAATCCTCTTTACCTGATCAGCATATGGTTACTCCTACTTTTTTTTAAATTTTATTCAGAAATCGCTACTTACAAAGAACTGTATCCAAATGTATGTATAGCATTGCGAATATTATTGACTATACCTGTAACAGTTGCTAAGTGGGGAGAGCAGTGTTGCCAGTGCTAATACGTTCGTATCAGATCTAGTACTATTTTTATGAAATCTGATACGCTAGTACGCCGCCAGCAATTCTAATACGTTCTCAAATAAATTTTATTTTCCCAAAATTGCAACAATAACAGACGAAAACTCCGATACTCGTCGAACTTCGATAATAGCTGATAGCAAGCACAAGCTATCGTATTATTAAGCATTATTTACCACTGACACTATCAAGCATGCACAAGCATGTGGTATGTGTGTACCATAGAAATCTTAATATTAATTTCTGTACTTATTATATAGTATATATTCTATGGTGATGTACATACAGGAATGGGCCATCCATAACTTTTCACCCCGATTTTGAGCTTTGGGATGGAATAACGAAAAACGCTCGCGACAGGTCAAATTTTATTGAAAGGGGGACAAATAAGAGTGTTCAAATAGTTTGATATCACTACCCCTCTAGCGCTACCCCTAACAGCTTTCCATTTTGAATAGAGAAAAGGGGTCGAGCAGCACCTTGTTGGAAAGGCAATTCAATTTCCTGCATGAGTGTATTTTTTTCATCGCTTTATTAATATACAGAGTAGATCTCAGTATTGCATCAATAACTTTCACACGCCGAATATTCGATCTTTGAGATGGAAAATAACGCTCGGACGGGTCAAATTTTGTTGAAAGGGGGACAAATCAGGGGGTGTTCGAATGAGTTTGATATCACTACCGCCTCTAGCCGCAACCCCTAACAGCTCTCATTTTTTTTTTAAAAGTCTGAAATAACTAAATGAATTCTCATTTTCAAACAGCTTCTCCATCTCAATATCAACGAAATCTGTTATCCGCCGCATTTTTTTTTGCAATTTCTCGATCACTTACGCGTATCTCAGTTGAACCTAATGAAAACAAAAACAAGAAATCGACTAGATGAAGATAATTGTGATTCTATTTTACAATTAGGGAATGAGACATGCTACACTTGGCAACCAAGTGATAGTTTATATGAAGCGCAAACCCCAATATCAATCAGTGAACCTGAGTGAACCATGATGAACCAAAACAACTTTTAGTCCATCATTTTTCGTTAAATAATTTATTTTTTGTGTTTTTTTGTGTTCCATCAAAAAATTATATAATGTTGGTAGTTGGACTTTAAATTTTTGAATCAATTTCCCTACACAACCTATTAAAAAAAATAATGAAACACTAACAGTCATCTAGACCACATGATGATCTAGTACGCAGTTCATGAATCTTAGTACGATTTTTAGTCACGATTCGATACGTAAAAATTTACTGTCTGGCAACACTGGGGGGAGAGGTGTTTTTCAATGCTGAAACTGATAAAAAAGCTATCTTCGATTAAAAAATAATTTCAATCTAGATTGACAAACTTAGCAACTTTGTCGATTGAAAACGAAATTGTGAAAACATCGACTTTGATTAACCTTACAAAGAGTTCGCTGATAGAAAGGCCAGAAAAGGTAACATTTTATAAGTTTTTTTCTAATAAACGGTTATTTTTTATAATTAATAATTATTTCTTTTAATAAATGGTTACTTCATTATGTCCCTTTCCCTAAGGGTTTGAATTGCAGTTGGGGGCGCGCCGTAAAAAATCTCGCTGGTAGTGTTTAAAACCGGCACTGGTTACAATCGATAAACATTGGAGGCAAATGGGGAAAACTGTTCCACAGGTATTGTCACTTATCATATTCATTTGTAACCCATTCAAATTGTTTTATACAATGGAATAGTAATCCGGAACATTACCTACTTGACATGATGGATTTGTTTTTAATCCCTGCCTTTACCTCTAGTCCTAGACCTCTAGGTCCGCCATCGTTGCTACATTTGAGACGAGATTTAACAACCGCGCGAAGAAAGAGTAATTGGAAAATTACCTCCTCCGTTCTTGTAGCACAAATAAGGAAATCGCCAGACGTTTCCTAAATCTACGGACAAGCTGATGCATGAGAATAGGAAGTCCAGCTTATTTCCCAGCCGCCTCGCTCCAATCGTGCGTGGACGCTTTTTTTGTTGTCCATAACGTCTTCACCTACTTGATTGGTCGGTTTTCTTGGGAAGGTTCAGCCTGACAAACGATTCTTCTTTCGGGTATTCTCGGACGTGCCATTTTCTAAGCTGAATAATTTACTAGGAACATTACCTGAAAGCAAATTTCACCTTCAATTTAAGTTGACTTCAAGGCATAAAATTTAAAACCGTCGATTTCAGATGAAATAATCTAGATTTTCGAGTTCATGAGTTTTTGAAAAGAAAAACTTTGATGAAGGTTAATTTTTCGAAAAATAATTTCAAAAAATTCAATGTATTTATTCCATAAAATATTGTGTAATGATAACTGTCTTAAGAGATCCTGTTCCATAATTTCTTCATCTTTAACGGTTATGTTGAATATTAAGATAGATAAGATACATTGAGACGTAAATTTTTGGCAATATTATGAAAAACTTTTACTATATTTAATTTTATTAGTTCACTTTGAAGATGTTCACTGAATAATTTACCTAAAGATCTATATAAATATTTCAGTCTGCAGTTTAAAGAAATAACTCAATTTATATTTGATTCCACTTAAATAAGTTAATTTCACTAGCCATATGTTTCGGTATAATAATCCATTTACAATAGCTGATGACAAACTCTAGTTAAAAAGGTAACTATCTATCTATTTATAATACTGCTTCAATTAATTGGGCAATACCAAGCTCTATTTGGTCAGTAGTGATGAGTAATGTAATGTTCTATTGCTTGTTATACTATGTGTGAAATGAAACATTCAATACGCAAGAATATATTAACTTTATTAATCACTTTACTCTGCACCGGTACAGTCACAACTAAACTCTGATTCACATTCTCGAATCCAGTGTTCCTTAGTTATTACTGCATCGACATATTATGTAACCATATTATTCACGGAATCTTATACTCTACATCTCTATCTTTTTATATAATAAGTTTTTTTTTTATTTGCATCACAACAGAACAATATAACAAAAACATTTGTAACATGATATATTATACCATAAAAATAACATTAATTTATCTAATACCTAAGTTTTGCCTATAGTACCTCCCTATCCTAATATAAAATATAAGTTTATCTAGATCTTAAAGCTACAAAAAGATATAATTTAAATACCTATAGAAATATAGAAAATATGAAAAACAAATATATGAAATTATTATAAAGTTATATATATACATTTAATTATATAAACATATATAAAGTATATAATTGTGTAGAAAAGAAAATCAAAACACCCCCAACCAAACAACATGGGCTATTTTTGTAGTGAGCAACTTATAATTTTTATTTCTGACCAGGGTGGCTCAAGTTTTCTACTTTCCACTCGCCTGCAACTTTTTTCAGATGGACAACGTTTTTTCTTATAAAACTTGACCCAGTTTCGTCGTTGCTCACTTGAACATCTCCGCCCTGTTTATTTATAATTGTATGAGTAGTTGGATTAAAAGTGGAGGAGAGTTTATTTTCTTTACTGGCCGCTTTCACGTATACCTTATCACCGCAGCCTAGATCAGTTTCTTGAGCTCTCCTTTTTCTATCCGCAGAAATCTTACCTTTTTCTTTTTCCCATATGTCACGGTCCCTGACTTCTTCTTCAAACTATTTCTGTGTTAGGCATATTTGGTAAACTTGGTAGTTTATCTCTAACATGTCCGCCGAAAAAAATACTCGGCCGGGAGTTTTCCCGGTTGTCGTAATGCGGGGTAGCGTTATACATAACTAAATAATCTAGCATATCGGTCTTCCAATCAGATATTATTTATTTGACTGATTTTCAGTCTTTTAAGAATGTCACGATTTCTGCCGCTCAACTTCCCCATTTTGTTGTGGCCAGTATGGAATTGTATTATAAAGTGTGATGTTGCTTTCTTTTGCAAAAGTTTTTGAAATTCCACACTTGAAAAACTGCTTACCGTTATCAGCAGTGTGAGGAATCCCTAAGTCGCGAAAAAACTTCTTTAAGCGCTGTGATAGTGTAAGCTGAACTGATAATCCTCATTATTTTTACCTCTTTATAACGACTATAGTAATCCAACAATGACCAGTAGGTAGTCATTACTTTGGTAGGGGTCCATGAAGTCAATTGCTATATCGACCCATGGACTCATTGGAAGTTTCATTCCTCTTCATAGGTTCTGGAGGTTTTGGAGCAGAAACCATGGTACATTCCCTACATTCGATCTCACTTTTTTCTGCATCCTTGTCATTTTGCGTCCACCTGACTTTTTTGCGTAGTCGTTTTTTCATAGCCACTATTCCTGGGTGGCCTTCATGGGCTAGCTGTAATACGCGGTTCCTTAGTTTTTTTCAGGAATTACGATTTTATTTCCTCTTAGTAAAATATTAGAATAAAAAGACAATTCGTGTTCAAAAATTTTGTATCTTTCTGTATTTTGTTCCCATTTCCCCGTTTTTAAACCTCCGGACGGATTGAATAATAGGATCCTCAACGGAAAATTTTTCCAAAATCTTTCATTGGTATTGCAACAGGCCTTGAGTTTTCTATAAGGCGGTGAATATATTCTTACTCGAAAGGTAGGTCAGAGAAATTAAATGGATGTAGTCTGGATAAGGGGTCAGCAATATTTGATTTACCGGGACCATAGACTACTCGGTAATTAAAAGATTGCAGTCTCAAAACCCATCGTTCAATTCTTGCGCAGGGTTTTAGACTTGGGAGAAAAAATAACTTCTAATGGTTTATGATCTGTGACTAATTCAACTCATTTTTTTCCAAACAGGTAGATTTTAAAATGCTCAACTGCCCAAACGAGAGCGAGAGCCTCCTTTTCTGTTTGACAGTAACCTCTTTTCGCAATCTGTCAAACTCTTGTTGCGCGTAGGCAATTACCCTTGGACCCTTTTTATTGAATTGGAATAAGCACGGATCCCAAACCAACCGGGCTTGCGTCTGCTATATCTTGTGTCCGATCCTGTGGATTGTAGTAGCCAAGAACAGAACGGCTTGATAAAGCGGATTTCAGTTTAAGGAATGCTGTGCTTTTGTTCTCTCAGTCCACAACCTTTCAATATTTGCACTTTTATTAAGCTTTAGTCGTAGCAGCTGTCTTAAAGGTTCTGTTATTGTGGCCATGTTTGCAATCCACTTCCCTACAAAAGTTTAACAAGTCCAAGAAAACTCTGAAGCTTCTTCAATTGTTTTAGGATGCCTAAAACTCTTAATCGAATTAACATGAGCGTCCAAAGGCTTTATTCCTTGGCTTGAAAGATTATGCCCTAAAAAGTTTATGGATGCCACACAGTATTGACTTTTGTCTTCATTCAGTAGGACGTTGAACTCTTGATGAGTTTTCATTGTTTTCTTTAGTCGTAGATTATGTTGAGTGACATTTTCCCCTAAAATGACAATATCATCTATGAAGTTGATGCTACCTTCACAGTTTAATTAATATTTTTCCCATTATTTTTTTGGAATAGTTTCGGGTGCACATGTTATTCCGAACATTAGACGTTTGTATCTGAATAACCCATTCTTTGTAATAAATGTGGTTATATGTCGGGAATTTTCTGAAATTTCCACCTGGTCAAAAGCATTCTTAATGTCCAAACGTGAAAATACTGTTGCATTTCTTAACTGTGGTACCAGCAACTCCATAGTTGGGAGCGGATGATTTTCTCGGGCTATCGCTTGATTAGCACGCCTCATGTCTACACAAATGCGTACATCTCCATTTCCTTTCAAAACAGGGACTATGGGAGATATCCATTCTGAAGGTCCGTTGACTTGTTCAATAATATCGCCATCTAGCAATTCCTTTATAACCTTATCTACCTTTTCTTCCAACGGTATAGGAATTCTTCTATTTGGCTGAATAACCGGCTTGACGGTGTCGTCTATGGGGATATTAACAACAATGCCCTTAAATTTAGGAAATGGCAATGTTTGAAAGAGAATTTATGTTCACCTCAATCTTTAAAAATGCCCAAAGCAATAGCGGTTTGTTTACCAAGTAAAGATTTAGCCCCATTTTTTTATTACATAAAAACGAGCGATCTCTTTTTTGTTGTTTGCTCTTATTTCAGCTTTAAAACTCCCCAACACTTTCAATGGTTTATTATTAGCGTAGCCTAGACACTTTTTGTCAAAATATTTTTCAGGATTAAATATCTTAATTTTATTCTGTTATAGTTGTTCTCATATTTTGTCGCTTATGATATTGCTGTTGCTACCAGAGTCTACTATCATTGATATTACACAACCTCCTACCTGACAGGAAATAGTTTCATCATCGTCAAAAATGAAACACGTAATTCGTCTCCTGCTCAGGGTCGCTTCCAACGTCAACGTTATTTACAGAAAAAGACTTCCGTTGACGTTTGTTGTTTGCCGGTGTGTTTTCATTTCGATGTTCAATATTTAAGTTAATTCTTTTCTTATTAGTGTAACAGCGCTTAGCAAAATGACCCTTAAGATTTACATTTACGACATATAACGTTTACTGCCGGACACTTTGGATTTTGTGAATCGTGTTTGCCACTACCACATTTACTACAAGAATTGCTTTTGTATTGTCGCTTATTGTACGGTTTTGAAAAAAGATTATTAACACTACTAGTAGATGGCACATTTTTCCGTTATCTTCAAATTGTTGCATTTGAACTATTAACAGACTCCAAAAGCGTTCGCTTCCATTATTAAGTCATTCAAGTTATGCTAATCGCCTAATGACAAAATTTTTCTTCTTGAGTCCTTCGACCCTACCCATTTTTCGGTAATCTGGTCAATGAGATTTTCTTCGACATTTGTAAAACTGGCATTTTGAAGCTTGATGCCTTAATCTAACCAAGAAATTTTTCAAATATTTCATCTTCTGCCTGATTCATTAACCGGAACGTATACCGCTCAACAACTTACTTTTGTTTTGGAGAGAAATAGGCGTTCAGCTTTTCCAAAGCAACCTTGTACACGTCTACTCCTTGATTTTCTCTTCCAATTCCTATCAACATCTGCCCCAGGCAGGCTATAAAATATTTCCTGCAATGCGATCCCTCCAGAATGCAACAGAACAGCCCGTTTTTTTACTGGGTCAACGATGTCTGACAGCCTGCAGGTAGATGGATAGGGCACGCTTCCATTTATTCCCATCTGTTCCCCAAAGACATAGCATCACCCTCGCAGTGAAATTGCTCAATACCAGAGATGGTTGACATCCTAAAATTATTAAATTATATATTTTTCCATAAATGCATTACTTATAGAATAAACCAGTACTATATTCCTTCGAGTACGGACTGGTTTTGATTCGCTCTAAAAGTTTTCACACCACTGTGTTTAAGAAGGACGCCTACATTGTCCACTTTGTATCTCACTGTATACACAGACTTGACAGCCTAGTGAACAACATGTTCACTCTGTATAATCTTTTGATTTTTATACACAGGCTCGACGGCCTAGTGAACTACACGTCCACTCTTTATAATCTTTTGATTTTATACACAGGCTCGACGGCCTAGTGAACTACACATCCACTCTTTATATCATTTTATTCTATATACAGGCTCGACAGCTTAGTGAACTACACGTTCACTCTGTATAATCTTTTGATTTTATACACAGGCTCGACGGCCTAGTGAACTACACGTCCACTTTTTTATAATCATTTGATTCTATATACAGGCTCGACAGCTTAGTGAACTACACGTTCACTCTGTATATCTTTTGATTTTATACACAGGCTCGACGGCCTAGTGAACTACCACGTCCACTTTTTATAATCATTTGATTCTTATATACAGGCTCGACGGGCCCTAGTGAACTACACGTCCACTTTATCCTTCCTTTTGGGATTGACTAATTGTCTTTTTTCAGCAGCAGAAACACTAACACTTAATTGTTTATTATAAATAGTTTCACCTCGTCGCCAATGTAATGTTCTATTGCTTGTTATACTATGTGTGAAATGAAACACTCAATACGCAAGAATATATTAACTTTATTTAATTCACTTTACTCTGCACCGGTACAATCACAACTAACTCTGATTCACATTTCTCGAATCCAGTGTTCCTTAGTTTATTACTCATCGACATATTATGTAACCATATTATTCACCGAATCTATACTCTACAAGTAAGTTCCTAGATTTGCCGATTTAATCTCCAAAGGCCTCTAAATCAGCCTTTCCCAAAGTGGGCGATACCGTCCCCTTGTGGGCTTTGCAGGCCTAAAGGTGGACGGTAAGAGACCCAGAAAAAAAATGAGGGTGTTGTGTAGAGGCTTGGGGGGCGATTTGTAATTTCATCTAGCTAGGAGGACTCTTAGACACCTACTGAGCTCTCGACTCTAGACTACAACTTGTGAACATCAACTAATATTAATTAAGAGATTGCTCGGACACGGTACGATATTTCTCTCCGCGTAGTTCATATATCTGTCCTTTTTTATTCAATAAATAAAAGAAAAATCATGTCAATCGGTCGCTCCGTTTCGAAATGACGGTAGACACGAACAAACAAATAAAAAGGAAATAGAAATACTTGTTTTAACAAGTTTTTGTTAAATAATCCGATTTCTGCATTTCTGTATCAATCGGCTGGTTCATAGAATACTTGTTCTTACTTGTTGAGTACGATTGAGCGTCGAATGAGATAAATGAGTTTGTCTCATTCCTGTCGGTGCGTGCTGCTTATGCAATCCTATATAAACAACGTGATATTTTATTTTATTTTCATTTGCGGTTTTGCTCGTAATAGATAAGCAGTACTTAAGTTCAATACTTACTTACGTATTTCTCAAAACAAAACAATGTCGGAAGAGAAGGCAATACTGTGCGGAATATATTGAATTCGAAATCATTGAAAATCCCACAAACCTATCGTCGCCTTTGTGCCTTCTATAACTAAAAACATTTTCGAATCAAGCAATAAAGCCTTCAAGAATTCAAGATCATTTGAATAAAATGCATTCAGATGAGAAAGAAAAAAAAGGTAGCGTATTTTCAAGATCTACAGAAGAAGCATAATACTCAGCCAAGTGTAGCAAAACTATTTTCGGCAGCTGCTAAGCAAGATGATGACGAACTTACAGCTTCGTACAATATCTCTTTGTTAATTTCTCAAAAAGGCACAACATCGGAGAAGAGACTTAATTTTGCTAAGCAATAAAGGAAGCAATAACTACTGAAGTAATAAGTCGTGCAAAAGACGGATTGGTGAAATGGCTGAAAATAATTGGATGATCATTGTGCAATCATTTGAGGACTAGTCAATTCTCAATTCAGCTTGATGAGTCCGCTTCGCCAACTAATGAAGCATTGTTGCTATCTTACGTGAGGTTTATTAAACATGAGAAAATATGTGAAGAACTATTGTTTGCTAGAAATTAGTTAAAGTAAAAGTCTCGTTTAAAATAAATGTTTAATCTCCGCTAATATAGCTCACAATAATTTATTTAATCTGAAGTTACAGTGGTTTTCAAGTAGGTGAAAAAATGGGGGCGCTGAAAAATGAATTTATTCTCAAAGTGGGCATAGAAAAAAATATGTTTGGAAACCCCTGCTCTAAATGGTCTATCCCTTTCCCTTGTTCAATGAAGATACTAGTGTTTTTGGGTTATCTAAATCTATAAAATGGTTATTTTGGTAAACAATGCTTCGAAATTCCAGGTACGTTCCTGTTTTGGATGATTGATTTTTTGTGTTCTTCCAATCTGGGCCGATGTTTGTAACAGTTTGCATTATGAAAAAGCTTAACAATCAATGTATTTTATTTTATATACAAGAGATCTCCCAAAGACTGTTCCTCGGTCCAATGAGGTAGCTCAGGTTTACTTTTATTCGTACTTATAGTTCTTCTATTGTATTTAATTCAACCTATTGCAAACTTGTGACTTAATTTGTGGACAAAGTTAATTGAAAAGAATTTTATAATTTATCGACTAGGAACTCTTCGTAACCATTATTTTCGCTATCAACTTAAGTAATAAATTAATTTGAGTAGAAACATCCAAGTGTTTCACTTCATTCAATTAATAATTTTGAAAAATTTTCCAATTGTTTGATAAATGAGATTGAATTCTCACAACTTACCTTGGTGAAACATCATAAAGAATAAAGTTTAAACTTTAAAATAAAACAACACTTGGCTTAAGTTTCATCAATATAAAAATTAATTAGATACTGTATTTACCAGTAAAGGATAGTCGACATGTTTCGAAGTTATGAACTCATTATCAAGACTGACTACAGGAGAGTATTACATCTTATTTTATAAAACAGACAATAGCAAAGGTGACCTGAAAATCAATTTATTCGTATTAAGGAGTATTTTACTGTTATGGGCGGAATTTATTTCGCGAATTTCAAGAAGGTCAATGCGCTTTTCTTTATTACCTGAATGCAACAATTGGGTCTTGTTGAAATCCAGAAAATGATTATTAATGATTTTATACAATGTTCGGAGAAGCCAGTACTGTTTTTTATTTTTGTAAAATTGACTTTTTGTGTTCATCAACAGGAATGTTTATATTTCTCCCTGTTTTTCTAAATATAGAAAACAGGACATTCGTCGCAAAAAATTTTGTAAACACCAAAACTGTTTTCGATGATGTTAGTCTTGTGAACGAACCAAATTGATTTTCAGGTATCACGCTTTGCTATTGTCTGTTTATAAAATAAGGTTGTAATACTCTCCTGTAGTTAGTCTCGATAACGAGTTCATAACTCGAAACATGTCGACTATCCTTCACTGCTATATACAGTAAATCTAATTAATTTTATATAGTGAAACTTAACCCAAGTGTTTTTTATTTTAGAGTGTAAACTTTATTCCATATGGTTTGAAAAATTCTTGAATTTTGCATATGATTGAATTTTAAATATGAAAAATATACATTTTTGCACTTCCGGGACTAAAGTGCCAACTTTAGTCCCGTATAACAGGGACTAAAATGTATCTTTCAGTTCCTAGGGATACAAAGCCTTCATATTGCTGTTGGTAAATTTATCTCGATTTTTTGGGTATTAAGTTTTCCGTTATCATGTCAGCTGCCTTATCTATATCAAAATTTATAGATTCATTCAATTCTTGATTCATTTTCTTGATATTCTGTTAGTTAAATTACCATTCGTTCAAATGTCAACATTAATTGAAATGTCACTGAATTGAAACATTTTGTTGACACTGTTGCTATAACGTTACCTACTGAGTAATCCAAGTACCGTGTTTATATAACTCAAAACTCAAAATTATTAATTGTATCAATGTTGAAGGTTATAATACTGGAAAGTGCAAAAAATAGCGTTTATGCCTCAGGACTAAAGAGATATTTTATCCCCTACGTGATTATTGGCCCGCGGGCTTTACGAGCCCTCAGGCAATAAACATCACTTGCGGGATTAATACATTCACTTTAGTCGCTTGTTATATAATATACTATTATTTTCAAACGTACAATAATAACGTCATTTCTAGATTGACATGATCATCGAAAAGTTCTATTTCTCCGCCAAGGAGGAGAAGTGCAACACTTTTCCCAGCCGGCGGCAGCAAAAGTGTTAGTATGCAAAAGATGAATTGGTAACCATGAACAAAAAATTCCTCCAATTCAAACGTCATTTTCACTTTCCACCACTTTCTCACCAAGTTGCGAAATTATAACTATCAATTATTTTACTTTATATCTGTCAGAATCAATTTTGCGTGGGCAACCGTAACTAGGCAAATGTTCCATCATTCAATAACGATCGTAAGTAGATAGAATTATGTGCCGTAAATGTGAATCATTCCAAAAATGGATATTCAGATATTTTATGAATTTCAAAACGTTTGAAATAAAATAACATATTTCATTCGGAGTAGAAAGTGACTTTTCATGGCTCGCTTTCAATTACCCGTCTCACTGCGTCCGGCGGGTAAGCTCAAGCTCGCCTTGAAATGTGACACTTCTCCTCCTTATGAAATAATATACATACTATTATATTGAAATGATTACGGGAGTTTTCATTTCTTAATAGTGAACGGTTTTAATATATTTCTTAATGTTGTCAAATGATTTCTAACTATAATTCCGAATTATTGTTAAACCAGTCATTTTCGTATGATTACTCTAAAATGTCAGTATCGTTGATTAATTAATTATACCATGAAGGTTGTTTAAATTTGTCATCAAATAAACAAAACGTTTCTATAATGAAAGCAGAAAGACCATCCGAAATGTGCAGTTCATGCACTAGCACTGCAAATATAACAATACAATAGATACAAATATTCTACAAAACCTTCTGATAGAAAATGTATTTTTATAGTTATTAATTATTATTTATTAGCAAAACATATACTTTGCCGCTACAAGAAATTCATGTTGCAGGAAAGATGAAAATATTGATGTTGACATTTAAACGAATCGTAATTTAACTGACAGCATATCAAGAAAATGAATCAAGAAATGAATGAATCTATAAATTTTGATAATAGATAAGGCAGCTGACATGATAACGGAAGAATTAATGACCAAAAAATCGAGATAAATTTACCAACAGCAATATGAGGGCTTTGTTAATTGCAACTTTATATCCCTCGGTACTAAAAGTTACATTTTAGTCCTGTTATACGGGACTAAAGTTGGCACTTTAGTCCCGGAAGTGCAAAAATATATAATATTATTGTGCGCATATTATATATTTTTTGCACTTACACTATAATATGCTACATTTAGGGTAAATCGACGAATAGTATCAAATAGATTCCTGATAATCCTCTCTAACTTATTTTGATTTATTTGATATTAAGTATAAAGTGCACAAAATACTGATTATGATTCGAGTTGGATGGAATAATTTAATGGCATGGAAATTTAACTTCATTCAACGATAATAACAAACATCGGAATAATTCATTTTCATTCATATCATCTGTGTGTACCTCAAAATGTATAATTGTCAGCTTGTTAGTTATGCAAACTGCTTTTATTTTGACTAGAAAAGACAATAATTGAAGATCATTATTTATAACCAATGTTTCAGAAGAAATACCCAAAATAACAAGAAATTTATTGAGGGAACTATATAGATTATGATTCATCAGGGGACTACTAAAAGCATTATGAAAAAATACACTTTTTATCAAGATATAATGATTTAATTAAATCATTGAAATTTTGCAAAGTTCTCGAACCAAACAATTAATTAACATAAAAACTTTCAAAAAACCATTGTCCAAGTTCCACATAAATCAGAAAAATAATAAAATATAAATTTAAAAAAAAAATATTTTCACAAAATATTCCTTTATATTTTTCACTCACCCTCATAATTCCTTGATACAAAATTTAATGACTAACTTTTCACTAATAAATTTCTACAAGCAATTAAAGAAATCTTATGGGTCAATTAAGATATACGTATTATTTTCTTTCAATTAAAAACTATTAAGTCATTTATTAGTCCTATCCTTTTAATTAAAAATGTGAGTCTTGTTCAAATGATGGGTCAATTGATACTGAATTCAACAGGACAGTTTCAGTTCTTTATATGTTGAACTCAAACTGAAAATTCAATCTATTTATAGACAAGCTTAAGATGAATCTGAAATGGAATTTGTACTATGACTGATACTCCCTGTTTTTTTTTTTGTTCATGGAAGAGAATGATACTGAATACACCAAAAAAAAACAATATTAAATTCTTTTGATTATTTGAATGAAATTCTTCTTGTAATATTCGTGTAAATTTTCAGATTTTATAACAAAACTTTTTGAGTCAAGGGACTCAAAATTATAGAAGCATTTATAAATATGGAAGATATCATTAACTGACACATAGGGTAGAGAATATGAAAAATAAAAATTCTTCTTATATCATATATGAATGAGGTTTTGAATACTACATTTCAGTTATGAGAAGAAGAAAAATTCAAAATATATTTTTGTTACTTCTTAAATTTTAAATGTGTTCTGAATTTTCAAAAACTACATGATATTCATTTTGGGAATAATCTTCTCAATAGTTATTTTGAATTGATCAAAACTGAAATTTTTTGTTTACTTTTAAACCCAATGTAAAATTCATCAGGGTATATTCCGTCAAGTACATCACACTAAAGAAAATAACTTGAAATTATCCCTAATATATATATTTATATATATACTATATATATATATATATATATATATATATATATAATATATATATATATATATATATATATATATATATATATATATAAAATTGTCCACATGATGTTTTCATGGTTTTTGTTCCATGTAAAGAGTAAGATGACTCTGACTAGTTATGTCTAATATGGTTGTTGTAATTCAATTGTACTATGCTGCTTATTGTATTTAAAAAATTGGCTACGAGCTCGCTAGAGCAATCTTGAATTCTCTTCCTCCTGATGAAGTCTGCAATTGGTAGACGAAAGCTTGATGTTTGAATAAACAAGATATTAGTAGCACTCTACATCGTTTTATTGCTACCTCTAGTAATTCTGGGGAATCTCATCTGTTATTCTTCTGCCTTATATATATATATATATATATATATATATATATATATATATATATATATATATATATATATATATATATATATATATATATATATATATATATATATATATATATATTTATATATATATATATCAGTATATATATCAGTATATATATATATATATATATATCAGTCGAAAAATATGATAAAAAGTATTGCATGAAAATAACTTAATTTCATGTTTGAGAAGTGAAACTAGAGAGTCACGGCTTGACTTGATATTCAAGCTACTTGACTTGACTTGACTTGATTATCAAGTCAAGTTCAAGTCAAGTAGTAGTTTTTAATGTCAAGTCAAGTCAAGTATTTATTTATCAAGTACTTGTAAAATCAAGTAATTCTATCAAGCTACTTGATTTTTAGCAGTTTTATTAATGATGAAGTGTGCAATATGCTTCACCCTTTAATGTTTTGGAAATTGTCTTGATATTTTACAGATACTTACAAACTCGATCTATTATCGACCACTTCGTGTCTGTAGGCTTCTAAGTTTTCATATTTTCTGTGTTATCACAAAGAACGTATATAGACATTCTCATATTGAGGCCTCATCACAGCATGTCCAAAGTTGAATTCCATCTTGTTATGACATCAAATTTGGCATAGGCATTGTTAAATTCAGATAGTCCAAAATCTATCGAAATTGTTGCGCAGATTTTCAGAATTTTTTAATGCCTTTTTAATGCAGATGTTCCACAATTTTTCATTTTTAGTACGGTGGGTTTCGTTGTGCAAAGCGTGCACTTTCCTTGCTTATCAGTCTTTTTTGTACTCTTCGGATCTTGTTCAACGGTGAAATAATCTGTGACTTTTCTCTGTCCATTAGTCTTAAATTTTTGTGTGCCGGCTCTTGCACAAGTTTACGATCTTCAGATTGAAAAGTATTTTCCTCTAACACATATTCTGATTCGCTGATCTCTGATTCCATTATTTCCGATGAATTAATCATTTTTTTCTTCTGCAGGGCACAGGTTTAAACACTTATGTAATTTTGTGATGTAACAACTTAACAAGTCACACACTTGGATAAAACTACCATTCACCTATGGCGTGTATGTATGTATAATAAGCAAGATTGCGCGATTGATGCAGTCAGCTCGGAGCTCGGGGAATCCCCGTATTTTGTCTAAGCGCGAGTGAGCTATACGCCGTGCGACACGTGCGTATCAAGATCAAGTAATATCAAGTAGCTTGATTTCAAGTCAAGTAATAAATATCTCAAATCAAGTCAAGTCAAGTATGTAAATTGTCACGAGCTTGATTTTCAAGTCAAGTCAAGTAGTTTGTTAAAATATCAAGCTACTTGAGTTGATGAATCTCTAAGTGAAACACTGAGTTAAACGGTTTTCACATATAATAAATCAACAACAGTTGCACATCGCGTTTCGCTGACACTAAAGCTTCTTCAGGTGCGAATTTCAAACTGAAATTCGCACCTGAATATGTTAATTCGGAGAAATAGTGAAATACGAACCTTTCATGTTATGTACATGTCATATCATATATACAATCTAGAGGTTTGAACTCTTATTCCTTGGTGAATTGAACGAAAACTTTGAACAATATTAAACACAAGTATTAAATAAGTAATTCCGCAAAAGAAAGTTTAAACTATGGAAACTTGATTTTTCATATTGAAATAATTATTTCGTAAAACTCAATCTTATTATATTTTAGTTCGATGTAATCGGAAGAAGCGTATAGGTATGTACTATCGACTGGTGTATTTTTCTGTCCCTATGACTGAAAATTTTCTCAAAACAACCAAAATCTTCAAATTTAATTAGTTTCACACATTAGCCGTCTCACTTTTCACCATCAATTAAATCTTTTTCGGCTTCGCAGATCAATAATGGAAAATTCACTTGATACTGAATGGCTAGAGCTCAGTTACATAGCAGAAATCAATCGTTATATAATATATATAAAAGAGATTATCTTGTCGAAATTGATCTGCGAAAAAATAGAAAGGCTTTTTTTGTTTACCTACTATTACGCTTCGCTACTCAGACACTGAAATATAATTAATTGCATCCTTATTATCAATTCTCATTTTTTTTTATGGGATATCTAAAATAACTAAAAAACTAGGAATTGTAGAAATTTTTCAAAAAGTATGTTATTATTTTTTTTGTTTTTTCCTTCGAAAAAAAATTATGTATTTGTTTCATTACTGAAACGATTAGAGATTGGATATTCCATGTTCCTTAAACCACCTTATCTAACGTATTGATAGTGACAAGGTCGAAAAGCAATTCGAACGGATTTGTCTCCGCAAAATTCAGAGCGGTTGTGGAAAAAGAGTGAAATGATGGTATCTCAACATGAACTCAATCATGTGAATTAGTACAGACAACACTAAAAGAACGATAGAACGACCTGAAAAAACATACGGACATTCCAGAAAAAGAATTCAATGAAACAATATCGTTCATTCTGAATAACAACTATTTCCAATTTGAAGAGTGCTACTACAAGCAAATAAAAGGAGTGGCAATGGGCAACCCAATATCTATTGTGATAGCACAAATGGTGATGGAACATATAGAAGAGAAAATAATGAATAAATATTCCACGAAACAGTATTTTTTAGACGATATGTGGATGTCTGTCTAGTAATCGCGACACCTGACATAATTCAAGATATCCTTTATTACTTTAATAACACTCACACACTACTTAAATTCACAATAGAAGAACAAAGAAATAATACACTGGACTTTTTAGATATGACATTAATAAAACAAAAAGACAAAATACTAACACAATGGCATAAAATAAAACAAAACACAGACCGCATATTAGACTTCCACTCTAACCATCATATCACACAAAAAAAGGGTACAATCATCGGTTATATAGACAGAGCAATAAAATTGACTTCGCCGGCATTAAGACCACAAATACTGATAGACTTGACTGAACAATTAAGACTAAATCACTACGCCATGACGACGATAAAAGGAATAATAAAACAAAGAGTGGACAGACTATACAACACAATGACAAAACAGAAAACAAATGAACCTAGAATACCGGTCACCATACCATATATAAACAAATTGTCCCATAAGATTAAAAACATTTTAACATACCATACAACATCAAAATTATAAACAAACCTCGAAACCAGATTAAACAAATATATAGCAAGTTGAAGGTAGCAACACCCACAAACAAAAAGTCCAATGTGATATACAGGACAGACCTCACAGAGACTACAAGATAGACTAAACGCACATAAATACACTAAAAACGCGACTAGAGCTCTCAACAAACATCATACCACAGGGCACACATTTGATTATAAACAAACTGTGATATTAGAAGTGGAACCAAAACAAAAACAAAAGGAGTTTTGGGAAATGATTCATATACAATTAAACTTAGAAAACACGGTAAATAACAGACAAGACATTAAACAACTAAGTCAGACATACCTTTCACTCTTGACAAGACCAGATACACGAACATAAAGAAGAAAACAAATGACAAGACACATGAAATGACATACTATATGACAGACGGTTTGATTTTAATATGTTAATGTTAGTCAATTAAGTTTAATTTCATTGTGGATGTACTTGACAAGATTATTGTATTAATCGATTTTATATGTAGGTATGTTACATTTAAGGTTGTGTACCCTATCATCTGATATATCGGCATTACTGATGATAATACATTTTACAGGTTGTTTGTGGTTTATATATCGAGTGCTGAAGAAGGTGGATGTACCACCGAAACGTACAATTTTATACTTTTATTCGTTCATAATAATTAATTAAATTAACCTGTCATAGCTAAACTTTCATTGTTTCTATATATATATACATATAAATTGCGAAAATCGCGTTCCAGGATAAAGGGATAAAAACACTACTACCGCACCTAACTGCTGGTTTTCGATATACCTACTGCAATAGTCTAAAAATGAGAGGAAAATAAAACGTAAGTGACGGAGCTCTACTGCTCGCTCGCATTTTTCAAATATTTTATATCCAATAGTAAAAGATTCATGTTTCCACATAATAAAAATAACACTACTTCTTCTACTACAAATACATGATTTTTGACGTTACTAGAGGAGCGAATATTCTTCATGACTCATCTAAATTTTATGAACAATAGAACAGCGCACGTTCCCAAATCATTGGATTTTCGTAACAATATAATAATAAGTGACATCTATAACCTGCATACTGCCGACATAATCAACTGCTAGAGCTTCGCATTTCGAAGACAATACGAAATTTTCGTTACTTCCTCGACAAACTTCCAGTAAGCTTAAATTGCCCAAATACAACGAGATATTTGGCAATAGAATACACTCCGCTCTGGTGGCTTCTCTCTGCGTGAAATCGATATTTGAACTTTGATGCAAATAGTACGAGGTTTCATAAGAGATCAGCGGGGAACAATTTGAATAACAACACAAGATGGGATAAAGGCGATGAACGTGAGGGCGTATTGAAAAGAACCTGAAGAATAAGCAAATATTTTTGACGATGACGACCTCTAAGTTGCGGAAGGGGGCTGAAATTCATGATTGCGTTGATGTGCAAAACTATATATATATATATATATATATATATATATATATATATATATATATATATTTATATATATATATATATATATATATATATATATATATATATATATATATATATATATATATATATATATATATATATATATATATATATATATATATATATATATATATATTATATATATATATATATATTTATATATATATCAGGGGCGGCTAGTCAAAGGAGGCTAAGGAGGCTAAGCCTCCTCAATAATATTCCGTGTATCACTAATATATTATATTGAAGTCAGCATTCAGCATATTCATATCAAAATCATATTATTTTATGCACCTACCTTCCTTTCAACCTACATATTATAATATAATTTATTACATTTACTGCATTTCATTCATTTCAAGATTTGTGGCAACGCTGCGGAGGCATGGAAAGGTATATTCTCAACGTTCATTATGCCTGCCACAGAAAAGCAAACAACGGTGCAAATACTCCGAATGAATACTTCATTGCAATAGAAAAGCAAAACACATGTAAATGGCAACACGGATAAGAACCCAGTCTCATACAATGTCGACCAATCACAACTATAGAATTTCGCGTGACATCGAGTGAATTCGTTGGAAAGCATTAATTGAATCGTAGTATGATCGAAGTTACTAATGGCAGCGTGTTTACTTATATTGCTCGCGTATTGTTTTAAAATGAGTTTGGTTACTGAAGTTAATTTCAAAAATTTCAATGGTGACTTAGTGGAATATTTGTTATCCCATAACTTTAGTGCACTAAGTTATGAGGATAAAGTTTTGATGAAAACATTGCGATCTACCCCTGAATCAAACAATTTGGTGCAGCGTAATAGACAACAAAACCGCGGTTTCAATACAAGAAATTATGAGAGACATCCTTGCCTAACCGGATCACAGGTAAAAAATAAATTATTTTGTTGGCAGTGTTTACTTTTTACTAGTGAAAATGTCTCTGTTTGGGGCCGCTTAGGATTTGAGGATTTAATTCTATACCTAGTTGAAAGTGAGGAATTTTTCACCGATAAAGTAACTTTAAATACAGCACGCGGATTAATATCTTACTTACAAGATAAGGAATTTATATATTTTTTGAACATCTTTAAATTAATTTTTGAACAAACAGAAATAGTTTTTCAAATCTTACAGCACAAGTTTTCAGATGTAATTGACTCACGAAATCGGCTCAAGTTTCTTTTGGAAAAAATTTCAGAATTTCGTGCAGAAGTTTATTTTAAAAAACTATTTTCTGTATTTCAAAATACTGATCATACGACTCAATTTAGCCCAAAACGAAAGAAATTCAGTTACGCAGATATGGATACTATTAGGGGTCAAATAGAAATAAGGTTCTCTGATTTGAAAGAACTGCATTTCTTCGATTTACTCAATAAAAATTTGTTAACCGGATTTTCGGCTAATTTTCCAGATAACCTTTTGGAAAATTTATGTCAAAAATACACTTTTTTTGATAAGGTGGCCATAAAAAGTGAACTGTGTGTTGTTTATAATGACAATGAAATTTTGGGGCAAAATGAGTTTTTGTGAATATTGTAAATAGGAGTTGTAGGTCTCAAGGTAGACACTCGAAAGTGAAAACAAATTAATAGCTCAGGGTGCTTGTTTTACTTTGATTTTCTTTAAATTATAAGGCGGTTGACCTTGAAATCCTAAAAATTTTCGCCTATGGTGTATTTTTTAACACTTCTTGTATATATATATATATATATATATATATATATATATATATATATATATATTCGAATTGTTGTTGCCTGTGATCTATTTTTAATCTCTTGATAATTATTAGCAATAACAGGCTGGATGAATCTTTGAATACTCAATTTTATTAAAAAGTTGACGTTTCACTACGACATTCGTAGTTTTTAAAAACTTTTGAAAAAATTGAAATTTCTATGACATTTATTGATTTGAAAAAATTTGAATAGACAAAGACTACTTTATCTTGCTAAAATTTTTTTCCGAATGTGGTTATTTATTACGTGCTATTCAGTCTGATATCAACATTCAAAATTGTTATCATCAGATGGCAAGGGAAACTACAGAAACCTTTACGTACGTAATGTTCGAAAATAAAAATAATAGGGTACTATTTATCTAACAACAAAGAAATTAGTCGCAGGAAAATATTAAAAAAGTAGAGCAGAATTATCGGTAGTGAAACGTCAACTTTTTAATAAAATTGAGTTTTTTAAGATTCAACCAGCCTGTTATTGCTAATAATTATCAAGAGATTATATATATATATATATATATATATATATATATATATATATATATATATATATATATATATATATATAACGAATTGATTGGGCCGATACTTGATGAAAATCCATTATAATATTGTAAATAAAACTTCACAGTTTTTGATTTTCACTATATTTTGTTAACATGATTGTTTCGCCAATACACAGTGGCTTCTTCAGATGTATAAAACATACAGTATGTTTTACACATCTGAAGAAGCCACTGTGTATTGGCGAAACAATTGTCATGTTAACAAAATATAGTGAAAATAAAAACTGTGAAGTTTTATTTACAATATTATATTATATATATATATATATATATATATATATATATATATATATATAGAAGATTAGAAGATTAGAAATAGTTCACAGGCAACAACAATTCGAATAAATAATTATATATATATATATATATATATATATATATATATATATATATATATATATATATATATATATATATATATATAATTATTTATTCGAATTGTTGTTGCCTGTGAACTATTTCTAATCTTCTGATAATTATTAGCAATAACAGGCTTGTTGAATCTTAAAAAACTCGATTTTATTAAAAAGTTGACGTTTCGCCACGACATTCGTGGCTTTATCAAAACTTTTTTAAAAACTGAGATTGAATTCTCGCACATCACTTGGTGAAACATCATAAAGAATAAAGTATAAACTTTAAAATAAAAACACTTGGCTTATGTTTCACAATATAATTCATAGCTCGAAACATGTCGACTTTTTATTACTGCTAAGTACAGTATCTAAAGATTTTTTATATTGTGAAACATAAGCCAAGTGTTTTTATTTTAAAGTTTATACTTTATACTTTTTTAAAAGTCAACTTTTTAATAAAATCGAGTTTTTTTAGATTCAACAAGCCTGTTATTGCTAATAATTATCAGTAGATTATATATATATATATATATATATATATATATATAAATATACATGTATATATATATATATATATATATATATATATATATATATATATATATATATATATATATATATAAATATATATATATATATATATATATATATATATATATATATATATATATATATATATATATATATATATATATATATATATATATATATATATAAATATATTTATATATATATATATATATATATATAAATATATATATATATATTGTATTGATTGTTCATTATTAATAAACATATCAAAACAATAGTTTATTGAGACAATTTACACGTTTATTGAATAAAATACGCATAACAAAATATATTTCTCCGTTATATCGAATACATGAAATAAATAGATAACAAGTTGTATAGAAAGGGTAAATAGAAGGATGGTTACAAAATAATAAATCGAAAGTTCACAAATACAATGAATCAGGAGTTTATAAAATTAATTGTGGTGATTGGGATGAGTTTTACATCCAGAAAGTAGGGGAATTAAACTTGATTTTCTGGAATCATTACAGTTAAATGAATACAAATATTCATGTCTTCTATTGAGTAGCCAAATTGATACTAGAAGCCCCCTTCTGAATCTTTTCGAAATTACCGAACTACTTGACTAGCATTTCAGAATTTTTATACTAATTATTTGTAACCTTCCTTCTTTTTACCCTTTCTACACAATTTGTTATCTATTTGTTTCTTGTATTCGATGTAACGGAGAAATATATTAAGTTTGCATTTAGCATATGAAAAAGGTGCGTTATGCATATTTTATTTAATAAACGTGTAAATTGTTTTTATAAAGGAAAAATCGGAAATTTCGAAATTCTTCTTTTGCCTATATCTCCTTATTTTGAAAATTGTTTCGAAACAAATTGTCACTTTGCCATTGCAACTTTTTGTAGGCTATTCAAATATCTGAATAAAAATTATATACAGGGTACCGTTTAAATTGAGCCACCCTCAACTTTTGATTTTCACGGACCTGTATTTTTATTGCATTTTTTTGAATGCCAAGAGTCATGTTTCATATTGCCATAGTATTTTCATCTGAATTACAGAGTTTTTTGGAAATATCGAACTATTACCAGTAAAATTTCAACATGTTCTTCAAATTTCAGCTGAAATTTTAAGAAAATATCATAGAATAAGGTATAGAATGCCTCGTATTAGTTCATTATTTCCAAAACACTTTATGATTTAGATAAAAATAATTAGTCTTGGCATTTGGTATTTTCTTGCATAAAAATAAATAATAATATTGGCAACCTAAATATTCAATGCTAGTATTGTTAGTTGCATAAACCCACAAAAAATTCTCTGCTACATTCTATAGTAATCAATGCTAGGATGCAACCATGAGTGACATCACTACACAAATACTGTGGAAGTGGGCATAATACCTTTAAGTATTTCGAATGATAAACAAATCAACAATTATTTATTGAAATCATAAATAGATACAGTTCAAAAAAAATATCTAAACAATTATTAAAGATCATTATGAACTCAGTCTTAACTTTATGTATTTTTATGAAATTCCTTGTACTTATATAAGAAAGAAATCTGGTCCTACAAAGCTCCCACATGATGGAAACCCAGAAGGCCTCGAAACCATGTCTCTATATGAGCCAACCTGAAATACTATATCCATTCCTCTTGTGTAACCTCCCGATTTTTCATCCCTCAGAATCCAAAATCCTGAAACAAAAAATCAAATATTAACAAAGCACAAAATCCGTATGAGAGATGAAAATTATTTCTAATATGTTCAAGTTTTAAAAGAACTTGTGTACCAAAAGTAAGTAGCTTCTATATCTGCGAAGTTTGATGTCCGATTTCTCAATTATTTCTATGAATAACCTTATAAGTAATGAAATTTATCAGAACATGGCGTTCTTTTTTATATGCAGTTAGGGGGCAGGAAATTCATTGTAGAAAAGCGATGCAGTGGGTATAAGGATTGGAGGAAATGGAAGTTAACATGGAGTACAGTTTCAAGACCGTTAACATCTCTTAAGAAATCTTTGTGAGTAGTGGCTTAAATTTCAAGATTATTCTTTGCAAAAATTGCCGTAACTCCGTGTTGTTAACTTTCTCAATATGTGAGTCTGGGATTATCAGGATTCTCTCAAGACATAAAATGACAAATACGCATCCTTTGGTATATTGGGGTCAATAAATTGCCCAATATATTAAGGCTCACTATACAGAGAGAATAAATCGCCTTATACTCCCCATCTCTATGTATTTATCGACATTTCAAGTCACCCTCTCGGGATCTCAACCCGCCTCCCATACACATACAATAAAAGAAGAATAAATTCGATGAATATTTATGTCCCCATCAAATTGAACTGAAAGTGGTATAGAAAAATTCTTCAAGGAATAGGTACTTTAAACTTGTTCGAAGTTTGAAAATTTCATTGAAAATTAAGGAAGTTACCTTTTGTTCTCAAAAACTTAGAAGAAATTTTTTCTCTTGTTCTTTTTGTATTAAAAACATTCGTCTGCCAATTTTAAATTGAAATTGTGAATTTTGTGAAACGGCTGCTCTGATGAAGTTGGTAAAAAAGACTATCTTCAGTCTTATGATTGTATGTTATACTTCAGATGATAATGGTCAAATAACTGCTTGGCTTCAACTTCACTAGAGTCCAACAATTTAATTCGAAAAATCGAATCCAGGTATACCTGACTAGGTATATGAATTCTAACACCATACATTCCCATTCAACTTGGATGTTGCAAACATCAATGTGGACACACAAAAACGATTAGAATAGTAGACAACCCTTTCGGGTCTTCAGAAATCTCATTAATATTGTCCGTCAACTGAGTATAGTAGCAATTCAGAATTCTCATTTCACCAGACCATCTAGATGTGAACAAATCTACAGTCAGATTCAAATATATGAATCGATGTATAGCTCACTAACGAATAAATATAATTATATATATATATATATATATATATATATATATATATATATATATATATATATATATATATATATATATATATATATATATATATATATATATATACTAGCTGACCCGGCAAACGTTGTTCTGCCATATGAATTATTTTTATCTATCTATCTTTCAATCTATTCATCTATCTGCCGATGTATCTCTATCTATCGTTCTATCTTTCTATCTATCTATCTATCTATCTACATATCTATTTTTCAATCTATCTGACCTAATATAAATTATTTTTATGTATCTATCTTTCTATCTATTCATCTATCTGCCGATGTATTTCTATCTAACTATATATCTAACAATCTAGATAGTTATCTATCTTTCTATCTAACTATCAATCTATCTGACCCGGCAAACGTTGTTCTGCCATATAAATTATTTTTATGTATCTATCTTTCTATCTATTCATCTATCTGCCGATGTATTTCTATCTATCTAACTATATATCTAACAATCTAGATAGTTATCTATCTTTCTATCTATCTATCTAACTACCAATCTATCTGACCCGGCAAACGTTTAAATCATTAAAATGGCTTTTAAAAACATGGGTTGTTGATAGAAGGTTGAAAATTTATAGTGGTATGTATTTTTTAATGCAACATCATAAAAATGTTTGGGTTGAACCACCCTAATCACTTAGGGGTATGAAAAATATATTACGACCTATTCTCAAACCGACTATTGTTATTTTCGATTGCCATCTTGCAACCCTATTGCGGATCTATGGATGAAATTAAAAAAATGAAAATTACGATGGAAAAATAGAGGTTGATCGTAGAAGGGTAAAAAATTGAGAGTTATATGAATTTTTTTATTTATTATTTAGTCATGACAAAATAAAAATAAAAATCTTGCCAAAAAAATTTAAGTTTATAATTAACAAATTAAAAATAGGGGTTAATCGTAGAGAAGTGAAAATTGAGGGTTATATGTATTTTTGAATGCTACATTATAAAAAAAAAAGAGAAGAAAATTTTGGCTAGAAAATTTAAAACAAAATTAAGGGGTGGACTACCCTTAATATTTAGGGGGATGAAAAATAGATGTTGGCCGATTCTCAGACCTACCGCATATGCATACGAAATTTCATGAGAATCGATGGAGTCATTTCGGAGGAATTTAACAAATAAAAAATAGGGGTTGACCGTAGAGGGGGGAAAAATTTAAAGTTATATATATTTTTGAATGCTGTATCATAAAAAAAATAGAACAGAGAATTTTGTCTGAAAATTAAAAAAATTGAATTCAGCGGTTGACCACCCATCCCCATTTAGGGGGATGAAAAATAGATGTTGGCCGATTCTCAGACTTACCCGATATGCACACAAAATTTCATGAGAATCGGTTTAGCTATTTCGGAGGAGTTTAACTTCTAACACCGTGACACGAGAATTTTATAGGTAATTCCGGGAGAGATGCCGATTTTTCACATTTTCTTGGTTAACTAATTTCAAAATAATCATTGAGTAATGAAACTAAGCCTATCGGATGTAATATTTATTTGGTAAACAAGGCACATAAGTATTATTCCTTAAACTAAGCCTAATAAACAATGAAAAAACATTTTCGCACACTCTGAAAATCGGCAACTCTACCTAATATCACGGGAGAGATGCCGCAAGCTCAAGGTAGAGATGCCTCTACATTTTTTCTTTTTAATGAACAATTTTACACAGATTTCGCATGTATTTTGGTATTTCGTACACCCCTCATGCAGCCACTGCTGACAATGGATGCACTGAATCCAGTCATCGGTTTTGGTTGTCTTGGTATACTCTTCACCACAACCAGTACAGGTTGCGTCATTGTAAGTTTCCATGTCCGAGCTACTGTCATGAATAGAAATGTCCAAATCTTCATCAGTAGATTCCTCCAACTCCATTTCTTTTTTTTCTGTTCTCCTTTGGGTACCGTTTTCGCAGCAAATTTCCCTTTTTTAGATACGATGCGTGTTTTAGCACGTTTAAGTTTCTTAAGTTCCATCCCTTTTTTGCGCTCTTAGTTTTTCTTGCGCTTTTCTATGCCTTCTGCACTATTTAAAATTTCTGCGATTTTCTTAGATTTTCTCCTAACGTCTAGTACAGGTGTACCTGGAACAGGTGATACAATATCCAGGGCTTTGCCAGGCGTAATTTTTCTAGGAGTCGAAACGTGCGTGATTTGGGCTGCTGGTAGTTCAGCAACGTGTGAAGTTGACGGCTGTGAAGAAAATCTTCCTTCTTCTTAACACGGCACTTCCGCAGGCGCTTCATTTGTTCCCACGTCAGTGCATCCATAAGCATAGTCCGGAATATTTTTCGGGTTAAGCGGATAAATTCCGGTCGCCCTAAAACCAGATGTGGCGCTTTGAACATTTGCAGATTTTCCCCAAGCGACACCTAGGAGTCGTCCGAACTGCAGCCTAATAATTCTTCTGTCGACGTTCGATTTCACCCACGTATCACAGGCTTGAAAAAATGATGCTTTTAAAGACTTGAAAAACGACCGATCCAGCAGTTGGAGGTAGTGTGTGGTATGTGGCAGAAGGCAAAGAAGAATGATTTCATTTTCATCGGCAAATGTCAGTGTTTCGACTGAACTGCAGTGTGATCCATGACCGTCAAGTATCAATACCACTTTACCTGCAGTTTTCCCTGGGACGAAATGAAACTCAAGCCACTCTAGAAAAATGTGTGTGTTTATGTACGCCGACTTCTGGTTCATGTACACTACAGAGCCTGGTGGCATCCCATCCTCAAATTCGGGTTTTTTATTTTTACCCTTGAAAATGCATGCGGGTGGCAAAAAAGTTCCTTCTGCGTTGCAACAGCCTATAACTGTTATCGTTTCTCCCCGTTCTGCGGCTGTCAACGCTGACACGACTTTTGACCCTCTCTTGGCAATGACCTCTCCTGGACGGTTGTTCAGTTGGAGTCCAGTCTCATCCATATTATATAGACAAGCAGGTTTGCCGAGTAGCTGATGTTCCTCCAATATAGAAGAGAGTAGTTCAAAATATTTGGCAACTACTTCTCGATCCATGCCGACACTTCTTTCGCGGGACAAGGCTTCAGCCTTCCTTACGGACAATTCAGGATGTCGTCGTAAAAAGGACGAAAGCCAGTCATAACCTGCGAGTTCAGCTTGTCTATTAAATTTGTGCTGTATTTTCAACTGCTCTGCTAGGTGAAACGCCATTCGTCTAACTTCTAATCTCGTAGGAGTAAATCCCCTTACCTGCAGTTTGTTTATGTGTATAACAATTTTCTTTTCAGCGTTTTCACCAAGCAAACTGTCAGGTCCCATTCGTCCTTTTTTGGAATTTCCGGATGCAACTCTGCGCTTTAAAGTTCTTGGTGGAATTTCAAAAACTCTAGCAGCTTCGTTTACATCCATACCTTCTGCTATACTTTGCATAGCAGCTTTTAAAGCTCCTTCGGTCCATTTACCCCTATTATGACAATTTCTTTCGTATTTGCTCGGCATATCTGAAATTAAAATATTTTTTTAGGTTAGCCATAACACCCTATTAAAAATCGGCATCTCTCCCGAATTTCCGGGAGAGATGCCGAATGCTCCTGAACAGTTTCAACTGGGATAAAGATGACACAAATAAGCAAAGGTATAACCTCATTCTATGCTGTTTCACTATATTCATGCAAATTTTATACTAGAACATTTATTAAGTAAGTACAGTACACTAACCTTATACTCCGAAAAACTTTTCACTTGGCAGAAATTGAAAATCTCAGTTAAATTAAAGATGATTGGAGATTGCCTAATGCCGACTACAGACTTCGATAGGCACTGACACGTGAATGATTAGGCGCGTAACTTATGTCCCGCAGATGAGTACGTTCGGAAATATTGTCAATCGGCATCTCTACCATGCCGGCATCTCTACCGGAATTACCCAGATGCGAAATTTTTCGGACAAACTTCCTAGCGGAGCTGGCCACACGAGATAACAACACCTCAATGTGGTAAATGTTAAAATATCAATATGACCATCGCACCCGCAGAAATAGCGGTATGAAACGATTTCACTTTTTTTATGACCATTTTGGTATTTCTTACATTTGCCGCTTTAAGGTAGATGGAATTTCGATGCATTGTTAACTCTGCATGTTCTAAATTCTAAAGTACAATCATCAAATATCAAAATTTTTTAGTTTCATACGAGGTTTGCCAAAAAATTTAATTTTTCCCAAGAGTAAAGTATCCTTATTTTGGACAATATCGAAAATTGTTAGTGAAAATAATACCATTTTATATTAAAAAAATCATTTTTTTTCAACGTACATCTACAATAACTATACAAATTTAACTGTAGTTACACGTAATCTAGGATGCACTGACATACAAATGTTGATAGCGAATTGTTGACAGCAAAAAATGTTTGACAGCGACCTTTATTTATTTCACAAAAAGTTTACAATAGAAGGATGAAATGTTTCGAACGAGAGGAAGGATGTATGAGTGAAAATTAAATCTCCATTTATTTATAATATTAGTATAATAGTTGCACAACTTAGTATTTGAACGTATTATCTTATTATCAAAATGAATGCATATGCATTTTTACGTGTTCAAATTGAATAATTGTTACACAAAGTTAAGTAACGAAAAGATTATCATGTTCTTGATAATCGGATAGTAGGGATAAATGTTCATTCATAATTTCTAATATAAAACAAATTAATAAAAAGTAACAAAACCTAGTTTTTCAGTGTAAATTGATGTAAGTATATATTTGAAAGTGCTTTTTAGTTTTAATCGACTTTCTTCAATAACAATTTTCGATATTGTATTTTACTCTTGGGCAAAATTCATATTTATTGACAAACCTCGTATACGGCTAAATAATCTGATAATTGTTTTTCAGATTTTAGAACATGCAAAAAGATTTTATGAGGAATAATTTTTTTCTTAAAATAAATACTAAAAAAGTTTTCCATATGGTTCAACGGATATATATATATATATATATATATATATATATATATATATATATATATATTCTGCCACAAAGTGATAATAGTAAGCTGTTCGACCAACTTGTTCAGGAGAATTGGATTTAAGACCAAAATTAAACCTTTCTTTAATGTGTGGTTAGTATGAATTCAACCCAAGTTCTGTTAATTTCCAGTGAACGTGAAATTTAATCAAATAAAACAGGAGCGAGCGAATAAACAGAACAAACCGCCCGTAACCTGAAATAAATTACAACTGCGCTTCGCTGGGCACTGTTCAGCAATTATTGCACTTATTTTTTTATAAATACATGACTTCATTGAAAATTACCACTTTATGGTTTTGTATTTAGATAATTCCGTAATTGAAATTAGGAAACAATAATTCATAATCTGCAGGGCCGGATTTAGGGGAGGGTAACCGGGGCTACAGCCCCGTGGTCCCCACAATAGGGACTTCGGAAAAGAAAATTTCAAATTTAATCATATACACTAGTAAACAACTTTTCTTTTAATATTTTTTGTCGTGTTCTACATTTAGCTATAGTACTTTGTACAAACATTTTCAAAATTGAAAATTATAAGAAATAGGCTTTGAAAAAGCTTGGATAGTTCCGTTCGTTAGTGCTAAAATTTAATTTCAGATAATTCTTATTTCCGATTTTATTTATATATTTGTTCAATAATAAAAAAATCTATAGGTACTTGGTTCCACAATAAATTGATTATTGGAAAACTCGACTGAAAAAAATTGTGCATTTCATTTCGAAAGTAATTTGTAGATTGGGGCCTCAACTCAATTGTTGCCCGAGGCCTCCAGACCTCTAAATCCGGCATTGATACTATCTATCAAGTGACTACTTGTATCCCGAAACCAACAGTTTAAAATATTTATAACTAAAATTTTCATATTATGAGAATTCCTGAAAATATTAAAACATTAACTGAACTAGTAATAATTTTTTCCGAAACAAAAACTAGATGGAAAAATCATTACCTGGATTATCTGCAAGGAATCTCAATGCTATAACATAATTTCTGGGAACTCTTATAGTATCCTTCAAAACAGGAGCATTCAAGTTCCTCTTGAATAAATTATTTTGGCTGTCCAAGTTCTTGATGTCGTCCATAGTTACAGAATCGTCGAAGTGACCAGATCCGACAACGTGAAAATGATATCCATGGAGATGAAACACAAATTCCTGATTGTCTGCCGCTAAGGAAACAAAATAATGAGCTTTCCATATTCGAAAATTATCAGGCAATATTTATAATTAATTCAAAACTATAGATATCTGTCTCATCAAAGAAAAGGGTTTTATTATTTATTCGAGGGTAATTTATTTTCTAGTTTTATAACTCAGTGTTCTTTCAATTTCATTGACATTTTTTTAATTTATCGCAAATTTCATGATTTATGAAATATCAACATTTCGGCTCTTTTTGCGAATACAATTGCAGAAATTAGGGAAGATGAGACATAAATCGGATACGTGCTCTCAATATGTCTACTCTAAGAACCAAACAAAGGTATATTACTAGTTAACTGTGAACACAGAAAATAATAATGATCCTGATATCAATCACTGCCAATGATTGACCGCATATTCATAATCAAACGTATTTTTCATTAGGACAATGTCAAAGATTTATTGATAATAATGAATTTCTGTGATTGATCAATCAACGATTTTGTTGTTATAATGAAATCTATGTAATTATGATAATGTAATTGAATCATGAATCTAATGAAAAAAGTCATCTTTATAATGTTATTTACATCAGAGCAATGTGAAAAATACATCAAGTTAATGACTACATAGTGATCAATACTATGTACCTTTAATCATCACGACACATTGTCATAATCCCTCTTTTAATAAAGCTATGTTCAATAGGCATAACATTAATGATTGAAAACATTAACCTATGTAAAGTTCATTATAGCAATGCACTGCATGCAATGCATCACCTTATGTATCAAGTCATTCGGTCAATGTCCGAGAGCATTGGGACAATGCTCAAAGAATCATGGATTGATGAATTTCTTGCTGCACCCCCACCGTCTCAACGTAAATATGCCAAATTTCCGCCTAATTCGCTATACGAGTATCTATCTAACGCGAACAGCCAAACGATGAAGTGTTATTTGTGTATAAGTAAATTTTTTTGGAAGCAGTTTGTTTAGAAGGTGGTAAGTACAGTAACTGTATTATTTTAATCTTGTTAGTTTTTTATAACATTTGAATAAAAGTTACGAAAATATATTTTTTGCCAGAATAAAATCTCAAAGAAATTAGTAGTTACACTGAACAGTGTTGAAAGAGACGAAATAATGAAAACATGTTGTGTTTCGAGCACTTGTAATATATAAATATATTGCATTTTGAACAATTCTTACATTATTTCGCGAACTGTTATGAATTTTGCTGTAAAAAATAGATATGCTCAATAATGGAACTTGCTCATACATTGTTTTGCTAAATACCCCTGTAAATTCAGTAAATTACTGAAAAGAAAATTGTATTTACAAAAAATCTACTATTTACTAAAATTTGACGGTCTACACTATTTCAACATCATCTTGAAAAATAATCATTTATTGCAGGTTGTGACCACACTTGTAAGTGTGATCTGGATCTGAAGTAGAAACCGAAATATTCCAAGCACCTTCATATTTATTCAGTATTTACTTTTCCCCAATACAAATCATGGTCGGACAACTATCTGTATAAAAACCCAGAGCGCCCTCCACCAAAGATATTGGAAACCAACAATTCACCGCTGAGATCGAAAATGCAGAAACCCGTCGCTAGAATACAAACTTCCTGATATCAGATGTCTACTTTGCAACTGTGGCGTAGGTATGTTTTTTTAAAAATTATTGAAGAATTTTCCTTGTTCACTTTATGTAATATATTAAATTGTCCATGGTCAACTAGTATATTTTTCATGATTTTTAATTTAATATTGTATAATTTCATGTAATACCTATAACATTCAATATAATATAGCTATAACTGCAACTAACTATTATAACTTTACTTCTAGATTGATATGGACTCAACCATGAAGAACGAAAATGATAATTGTTTTCTCAAAAACTGTGAAAAAGAAGTGCCAAAATCATTGCATTTCTGTTCAATGGCAATATCAAAGACAAGGCTATTGAGTTTTTACTTGGCCCATTGGAAATCGAAAATATCGAGGAAAGTAAGTATCTTGTTGTGTAGATTGTGTATTTCGGTGAATGGTGTTCACCCCGTGATGCTAATGTTAGTAGTTCAAAAAGAGCTTGATATTATTATTCTATGTCAGATGATGGTTGTTTTAGTCAGGGTTGAAAAAGAACACTTTTTTCATTTGTTATGAAATCAAATGACAGTTCAGAGTAATTTGATACTTATTTCGTGGACATCATATTTATTAAGTTCATAACATACTTATTTCATTAAAAAGTAGAGTCCCCATGAAAAAAAAAAGCAGTTTTCTAAAATCTGGAATTCACTTTTTCCATTCTCGAACATAATATATTTTTATTTCTAGATGTGCGAGATGAGGCAGCCACCAACAAAGTTGTAAAGAAAGATATTACAGGAAAAATGCATAGCGAAAAATTTTCACTTACAGCACTCACTTTTATATCTTGCAAAAACACCACAAGAAATCGAAGAATGGATATACTTTTTGAATTCGAAGAAAACTTCAATTCAATCCTTTGTGTTCGCAATTGACGAAGATATAACAAAAATTCAAGAAGAATATACATTCGATGGAATTAGATATAAGTTTTTCAATGTTACAAGAGCTGTTGATAGTTGTTTAAATATTATTTATGTTTCCGATTTAAGTTTTTCTTCAGAAAGTATTATGATTTGGTCGTTTATTGAATACTTTTTTTTAAACCTCAATCCAGGAATTGTATACAGTAAAACACATATCTTATGTCAATATTTGAAGAATTAATTGTATTATTCCAATTCAGTGAATCTTTTGTTTCTGTTTGTAGTTATCTCTGGAACGTACTCGTTCGACAGTGCCATCATAATTGCTTGGAACATTAGCAATAATAATATAGACATTTTTCCCTATTTGCAATTATATACCTGTCACTATATACATACATATATATTTATTTATATATATATATATATATATATATATATATATATATATATATATATAAATATATATATATATATATGGAGATATATATATATATATATATATATATATATATATACATATAAATATATATATATATATATATATATATATATATATATATATATATATATATATATATATATATATATGTATATATATATATATATATATATATATATATATATAGACATATAGATAGACATATATTTAAACAACAACAATGAAAGTACAATCTCAAATAAACGGAATGACAGATTTGTGGCATGTCAGCAGAATACCATGGATCCATATTTACTAAAACGCAATTGAATCCATTAACAAAAAGTGTATAAAGCATTTGAACAAAAACATCGATTATCATGAAACACTACAAACTACAATATAAAAAAAATACAAAAATAAATTCATACTTAGTTATAATCATCTACTTAAATTTCTAAAAATAGCACAAATAAGACAAGGCAGCTATGAAGCGTAAAACAGTGTAACTAAATAAGTCAACAAAAAACAGTAAAGAAACACAAAACCAATGTTAGAATGATGCACATGCATTATGTAATATATATATATATATATATATATATATATATATATATATATATATATATATATATATATATATATATAATTAAATATTTATAAAAATATATATATATGTATACAATACATAGCTATATATCTTATGTATCGATTAAATCAGCCTGAGTATGTGTGTGTTAACTTTCAATCATAAATAATTAATTTTTTTGGTGAAACAGCAACTCGTGAGCGGGTGAAGCTTCATTCTTTTCTACATGATATCAACTTTCAAATTGTTGGAATGAAGATATATTGTTCCATATGTTTTTTAACATTCTATACTTATCAAGATATTCAGTGTTTGATTTTATATTAAAGAATTCTCGAAAAGTAGTTTGAACTATTTAAATAACAATGAAAATATCACGATATATACACCTAAGATAGGATGTTGCGCATGAGTGGGCGGTCGTTAATAAGACGCGTGACGTCACTCACGACCTTATTTGTATTGCTGAGATAGCAGTTTTGTATGTTTTTCTCTATTTACGCGTTCATTTAATTAGTTACAAAAAAAACTGTAGAGACAAAGTATGTTCTAAATGATCTGTCCTATCTCCTAAAGACATAACAGTTTTGAAATTTGGGATAATTATCACTCAAAACTCTTAGTTTTTACTGTGAAATTTCTCTTCGAAGTATTAAAACGCGATTTTCATCAAAACGGTGCAAGATAGGGTAAACTGGGAAAAGAACTAATTTGTAGAGCACAAAATTTACTACAACATTAGTATAGGAGGGGAATGCAAGATTAAATAAAAACGCGAAAACATTTTATAAAAAGTGGATTTTTATTTATGGTTTTTATACAGTCATATTTTTCCATTTGAATAGTTTCGAAATACTAAATACAGGATTTCAAGATAACATTTCATTTCCTACATATCACGTATTTTACATATTATTAATATTTAATAATTAACAACTTACTTATTCTTTTTCTTATTTTTTTGGGAATTACCTAAACCACAATATGTTTTTGTATTTTTTATTTCAACGTTTCGGTAGCGTTCTAGTTACCGTTGTGAAGATAAATTAAATTTTCAAACAATTTTTGGTCCCTATCAGACACAACGAAAAAGTTTGACAACAAGACAATCAATAATAATTTTTTGAACCTTGTTGTCAAACCAGACAATTGGTTTTAATTTTTGATTATTTACTATTTTGGCTTAAAAATGTTCCATGTGAATATTTGATAAAGCTGGTGAGAGGCAAGAGCCCATGGCAAGACGAAAATTCTGTTCATAAAAATCGTTATTGAATTGAAAATATATTTTTGTTATTTATAAGTAATGGGAACGTACAGAAGATATTAACAACTTAGATTACACATATCCACGACAAGATAAAAATGGTTCATACATTTAAAAAAACAGACTCAAATTTACGGTACCTGTACTAGTTAGTGTTATTTAGAATGAAATATAACAAAACAAGACCCTATTAAAGAAAATTACCAAAAAAAATAATAACAATGAAAAACACGTGATGATTCGCTTAAATTTAAATCAATTTGCCAAGTGACAACTGTCAAATCTCTGTTTTATTAGGATAAAGTCTCCCTTATTTTAATTAAGTTAGTTTTCTTCCACTTCCTTTTACGGGCAGTTTGGTCTGTCAAACTTTTTCGTTGTGTCTGATAGGGACCAAAAATTGTTTAAAAATTTAATTCATCTTCACAACGTTAACTAGAACGCAACCGAAACGTTGAAATAAAAAATACAAAAACATATTGTGGTTTAATTCCCAAAAAAATAAGAAAAAGAATAAGTAAGTTGTTGATTATTAAATATTAATAGAATGTAGAATACGTGATATGTAGGAAATGAAATGCTATCTTGAAATCCGGTATTTACTAGTTCGAAACTATTTAAATGGAAAAATATGCCTGTGTAAAAACCATAAATAAAAGTCCACTTTTTATAAAATGTTTTCGCGTTTTTATTTAATCTCGCATTCCCTTCCTAGACTAATGTTGTAGTAAATTTTGTGCTCTACAAATTAGTTCCTTTCCCAGTTTACTCTATCTTGCACCGTTTTAATGAAAATCGCGTTTTAATACTTCGAAGAGAAATTTCACAGTAAAAAATAAGAGTTTTGAGTGATAAGTTTCACAAATTTCAAAACTTTTATGTCTTTAGGAAATAGGACCGATCATTTAGAACATACTTTGTCTCTACAGGTTTTTTTGTAACTAATTAAATAAACGCGTAAATAGAGAAAAACATACAAAACTGCTATCTCAGCAATACAAATAAGGTCGTGAGTGACGTCATGCGCACGACGAACGGAAAATGAAACACGGGAGTATACGGCCCTGTGAAAATATCATTCGAAATCAACACATCAAATTTACGTTAACTTCTTGTTCACCGAAAATGTCTGAAAATGAAAAAACTATATTTTTTCTCCCTACTTTTTCAAATTGATAATAATCAATAAACTTTATCACATTAATCATATTATTGCCGCATGTCCATTTCAATTTAATCATTCGTTAAGAAGAACCCATTATTATTCTATGTGTTCTAATTGTAGTGTATTCATATTCAGTGAACCTAACAAGTAGAGTAATTGCACAAAGTTGAATATTCCTAGTTACATACTGCAATTGGGAATTTAAATTTAATTACTCTAATGGAATTGTTAATTAATAATCAAGTGCCATGGCTTCGAGAGTTGAAAGACTCCAAACACTGTAAACAAACAACAGGACTCTAATACTGATGTAGGTACCTACTAATCTAGTCAATTATTGTGAATTATAAATTGTCCGAATATTTTCACAAAACTGAATTATTAGCAGGTTTTCACTTTGAAAACCTGATTATTAAAATGGGTGCGACTAGTAAAGTTGGAACTAGGACCAAGATAGTTTTTCGTTTTATGACTTTTTATGATGGTTGGCACCAAAAACTCAATTTCATATATCTCTCTCTCTCTCTCTCTCTCTATATATATATATATATATATATATATATATATATATATATATATATATATATATATATATATATATATATATATATATAATATATATAAAATATATATATATGTATATATATATATATATATATATATATATATATATATACATATATATATATATATATATATATATATATATATATATATATACAGGGTGGGCCATCCATAACTTTCCACCCCGAATTTTGAGCTTTTGGATGAAATAACGAAAAAAACGCTCGGATAGGTCAAATTTTGTTGAAAGGGGAACAAATAAGGGCGTTCAAATGAGTTTGATATCACTACCCCTCTAGCCGCAACCCCTAACAGCTCTCTTTTTTTTAAAGTCTGAAATAACTAAATGAATTCTCATTTTCAAACAGCTTTTCCATCTCAATATCAACGAAATCTGTTATCGCCGCCTTTTTTTGCAATTTCTCGATCACTACGCGTATGCCAAACACATGTTGAAAATGCTGAAACCGAGACAATAACTGAAAACGTGAAAACAATAATATTTACAAAGTAAATCGTGCGCTTTCGTGTAAATTGAAATAATTGCTGTTAGGGTAGCGGCTAGAGGGGTAGTGATATCGAATTCATTTTTTGAGCCGTCCAAGCGTTTTTTCCATCTCAAAGATCCAAATTCGGCGTGTGGAAGTTATTGATGCAATACTGAGTCACTCTGTAGAATCATAAAGCGATGAAAAAAAATACACTCATGCAGGAAATTGAATTGCCATTCCAACAAGGTGCTGCTCGACCCCTTTTCCCTATTCAAAAATGAGAGCTGTTAGGGGTTGCGGCTAGAGGGGTAGTGATATCAAACTCATTTGAACACCCTTATTTGACCCCCTTTCAACAAAATTCAACCCGTCCGAGCGTTTTTCCATCTCAAAGATCCAAATTCGGCGTGTGAAAGTTATTGATGCAATACTGAGTCACTCTGTATAATAATTAATAAGCGATGAAAAAAAAATACACTCATGCAGGAAATTGAATTGCCTTTCCAACAAGGTGCTGCTCGACCCCTTTTCCCTATTCTATACTATATATATATATATATATATATATATAAATATTTATATATATATATATATATATATATATATATATATATATATGTTTTTATGTATATATGTAAGAGCTTATGTATTTTCAAGTTGTTTACACGATAAAGGGCGCAATTCTCGAACAATAGGGTTGAGAGTTTGTATCTAGGTAGTTTTGTATGATATCTTGAATGGGATTGGTCTTGGTTAGAATTGATTGGGGGGTTCACCCCTCGGGGAAAGAAATGAATCTTGGTTTACACGATAAAGGGCGCAATTTTGAAGCAATAGGGTTGAAACTTTGTAAATAAGTATTTTCGTATGATATCTTGGATGGGATTAGTTTTGGTTCGAATTGGTTGGGGGGTCGACCTCCCTGAGGGAAAAATAAATATTGTTTACGCGATGAAGGGCGCACTTTTTAAGCAATACGGTTGAAAAATTGTGAATAAGTAGTTTGATATGAGATGGGATTAGTTTTGGTTCGAATTGGTTAGGGGGTTGACCCCACAGGGGGAAAATAAATCTTGTTTACACCACAGAAGGCGCAATTTTAAAGCAATATGGTTGAAAGTTTGTATCTAGGTAGTTTTGTATGGTATCTTTTGGTTCGAATTGGTTGGGGGGTTGACCCATAGAGATATTACAGATAGAGGCGACAAGCCAGCCTGAAACTTGTCAGCTTGGGTGAGGGAGAGAGAGAATCTGAAGGTTAGGTTAGACTCTGACAGTTACGTCTGTCTATGTTTACGTCTGATACGTTTGACAAGGACAGAAAAACTCTGCGATCGTCTATCTCTTTCGCTCCCACTGAGTTTCGAGACTGACGTTGCCACTTACAGAGCGGCCTATGGCTTGTCGCCTCTATCTGTAATATCTCTATGGGTTGACCCCTCGGGGAAGGTAAAAAAACCTTCTTTACACAATAAAGGGCGTAATTTTGGAGCAATAAGATTGAAAGTTTGTGAGTAGGTAGTTTCGTATGATATATTGGATAGGATCGGTTTTGATATGAGTTGCTTGGGGCGGTTGACCCCCTAGGAGAGGAAATTCATCTTGTTTACACGATAAAATTTTTTTGGGACCATAGAGTTGAAACTTTGTATGTAGGTAGTTTCGTATGATATCTTAGATGGTATTTATTTCGATTTAAATTGGTTGATGGGTTGACCCCCCGGTAGAGAAAATGAATATTGTTCACACGATAGAGGGCGCAATTATTGTTTTCAGGAATTGGAACAAAAATCAAGTTGAATGAATAAATTTTTCAAACTGGATACGTTTTGAAAACCTGCTTTTATAATGCAGCTCGCTGCGATAGAGTTTTTTTCTTATTTTTTCTTGAAAATAAAATATATAGGATGCCCCTGGTAAAAGCTTATCGCTAGCACGGAGGAATATGAGATTTGGCATAGGTCAAGTTTATTTTAAAAATGAGTGCAGAAAGCTAAAATTTATAGATAATATGTGTTATTTATTATTATTTTCTGTACACATACGCTGCTGACGTAATAGAACAAAATTCGGTACCAAATGTTTAACTGATTCGGGTTTTGACGTTCGGAATTAATTGGAGGCCGAAGGCCGCCTTTTGTCACCTTATTTCAGAATCCGAGATGTAGTCCAGTCAATGACGGTAGAAAAAGAATAAACTCTGTATTTATACTCCATACAGCACCGATTTGCATGAAAATTTGGATTTAGAAATTTAGATTCTTCTTACCATCTATTTCAAAGTTTACCCTGTGCCGGGGGTTGCTTTTTCTCTGGGAGTGGATGCCATCCCCTTCTTGGGAGTGAAAAATTTTTTGTTGAAAATAAGTACTGAAATCGGAATTGACTAATTCTAAGCAAATTTTGATCTATGAAGTTCTTTCTGAATGTCAATACTTTTCGACTTATTAGCGACTGAAATTGTGGGTTTTCTGGCAAAAAAAAAACCACGTTTTCAGATTATTTTCGCAAATAACTCGAAAAATATGCATTAAATAGAAAAACCTGTTGAGAGAAAAATTATAGCTCATAAAAAACAAAGAAAACCATGTATTTATGATGTATTCTGACTCAATACAAACGGAATTATTGCTTGTTGAAAGTTGATTGGTGTTTACCACTATGTGTATTCATCAATATACTAAAATACATATTCTAATTTTTACAAAAATGTGCTTTTGGTTTTTTCCCCATAACTGGCTTAGATTTCAAGCAATCAAGTCCTTCAAAAGAGAGTTTTGTAGGTTTTTTTAGGAGCTATAAGCTGATCTAAATCAATTTGATTTTCAGGCCTTATTTGTGAAAAAATTCATGCTAAAAGGGCTCAAAAAAGGTACTTTGCGCGAACACACGCAAAGTTTAAATGGCCATATATTACTCAATTGTTATCCTATAAAAAAAAATGAAACGCCAAAATTTTCAAATAAGAAAAACATACAATTTCGTACTCGACACAATTTTCGTATCATTAATAGTTTTTGAGTTATTTCGAAGTAAAGGCGATTTTTCGCTAAGTTACAAAAATGATTTTCTCTCTTCAAACTCAATTTTTTTCAAAAAGAAGTAGTTTAAACTGGTCAAACACTCAGAACTTATTATAAAAACAAAAATGAAGTGAATTGTAAAGTGGCAACGATTTTTTTCAAATGGGGTGGAAGAGAGGGTGAGATTTTCACTATTTTTTTCCAACGAAAAAATAGGAATCTTTATTATTCCCTTCATAACTCGCTTATTTTTGATGCTAGGAACTTTTATGAGAAACAAATATAAAGGTTTTTTAAAGAACTTTAATAAAGTTTCATAAGTTTTCCCCGAAAAATGCTTTGTTTTTTGGTTATTGTACGTAGAAACTTTCCATTTTGGCGATTGAAAATACCAGTCAACTTTCAACAAACAATAATTCCGTTTGTATTGGGTCTGCATACATCATAAATACAGGATTTTCTTTTTTTTATAAGTTATAAATTTGTTCGTTACATTTTTTTCGATTGAATACATATTTCTCCAGTTATTTGCGAAAAAGAATCTGAAAACGTGGTTTTTTTGCCTGAAAACCGACAATTTCACCCGCGAATATATGGAAAAGTATTGACATTGAGAAAAAACTTCATAGAACAAAAGTTGCTTAGAATTAGTCAATGTATCGATTTCCGCACTTACTTTTAATGAAAATATTTTCACCCCCAAGAAGTGGTGACATCCTCCCTAGGGAAAAAGCAACCCGCGCCACAGGGTAAACTTTGAAATAGATGGTAAGCAGAACCTAAATCCAATTTTTTATGAAAATCGGGGCTGTATGGGATAAATACACGGGAAAATGGTCATTGACTGGACTAATGAGGAGAAAAGGCGCTAGAATCGAGGCTGGTGAGGCCGTATGATACGGTCAAAAGCGGGCTTTATGACAATTAGTAAAACATAATAAGCGATACGCCCCCTACCGGTGTCGAATATTACTAGAGCATGGGCCATAGATTGCTTTGTTTACATCTGTTTACGTGTATTTTATATGAGAAGTTGTCGAGTTTTAATTGTATTTTGGATCGTTTACAAACGTTCAGAAGAGACCATCTCTTCTGTTTCCTATTGTTCATCTTGGGCAAAAAAAAACAGAATATAGCTTACATACCTTTCCGAAAAGTGGACAATTCAAAGTTGCATTCCAAGCAAAGTTGGGAAACAAGGAAATGATGGACAGAAGAAAGGTGTGGATTCATAACTTGAAGATTGAAAAAAATGTCTGAACATAAAAGAGTTGCTCTTTACAGTTTACTGAGAATAATTATTTTCCCTGCAGTAAGTTTGTGGATTTTTCCATATAGAATTATACCAACTAATGATGTGCAATTTTCAGCTAACCGAAAACGTAGAGTTTTTGAAGTCCAATGCTATTCCAACGTAAAATTTTCCACTTTTATCGGAATCTGAACCTGGGCCATCATCCAGAGATTCTAGATAATTTTATTTTCTTTCATGTAACAACCAGAGATACTATTAAAATAATAATAACAAATGATGTTTATTTGCACAACCAAAATAACAGTTTAACATAACATCAAGAATATGAAATAAATCTTAACTCTATAGCTAGGTAAAAACTTAAATATTCAATTATATAACCAGGAAAACGGAGATTCTATCAAAAAAAACAGACTTTCAGAAGTCCACCGTACTTTTCGGAGAGCTGTTATACGTCAGGAAAATCCAAAAAATATAATAACTCATTACGTTCAAACCATTCAAGCAGAGTATTCATGTTAATTCTTCTTTTATTTCATGTTGTTTCTTTCATTTTTGCTGGTAAGTACTTAGTTTTGTCCATTATACTCAAAAATTCTTCAGTTCGTAATGAAAGTAGACATGTCGGAGATGTTTTATTGGAACTTTTGAAAGTTTTTTTATTTTTTAAATAAAAAGGTGTTCTATCATACAGCCTTTTCATGAGGTATCCATAGTTCCTTCAACCAATTAATTTATTCGTCCTCTACTTTATTTTATTTTTGATTTTCATGTTCAATGATAAAAACTCAGTGTAAATTTCAACTTGATGTAGGTAGGTTATCTACTGTTGAACAGAAATAATATTGTCCTCAATCGAAACACAATGAACCACAGGAAAATACGAAGTCCAAAAAAACACAAATTACGAAGCTAAACGTTCGAAAACTCAAAATGAAATGAGCGTAAATACCATTACCAATCAATGTAAACAAACAGCTAATGGCCCATGCTCTAGTACCAATATTAGCCGTTCCGGCGCAACGATCTTAATTTCAGACGCCAATAGTTGGATCCTGTTCCGATCAGTCAAATGTTTCGCGAGAATCGAACGTCGCCAATTTGATCTTCAAGGAGCGTACGTGCACAATTTCTATCAAGACAGGACCAACAAGGAAAACTTTCGTGGCCATAAAGAATACTTTTTGAGATCGCCGAGAAGCGATTGCTTAAAAATACAGGCCCGTATTCAATAATGTATGCTATGATGAAAGAATCTCAAAAAAAAAAACATTCAAACTTGAAAATTAAGTGAATTACGATAGAATTTAAAATTTCAGATTGTACTATTAGGGTATGTAATACAACATATTATAGCTCTTCTGGAAATGACTGAAGAATAGCAATTAAAAAAACTTATAATTAAATCGAAATTGACCTGTTTTTTAACGAACTATTCAGGAGGAAAGTTTTATCCGGGGCATTCTGCATATTTAAACAGAACGTTTTCTTCTTAAGTATTATAAAATAGTGTTTCATTATTTTTCATTTAGAATTTAATAAAAAAAGAACTTTCAGTAAGCTGTTACAAAATACGAGTTTACTTCAGAAACTTCCACGATCGATAATAAATAAAAAGAGCTCTTCTTGAATGTTTTCCGACGTAGGCGTCAATACCGTTATTGAATTTTCCGGGAAATTTTCAATCTGATGAAGTTTACTACGACCGGTTAAATAAATTGAGTTTTCCAACAGAATCGTTTCCTCGAAGAAAACCTCATGTTCCATCGAAATGTTATTTTTGAAATATGACAATGATTAATATCAACAATGAAGTGTTGGGTAAAGAATTTTACGAAATTTCATACAATGCACGGTATCAACATGTAATCTGTATTACAAAATTTAAAGGCGCTGATTGATTTTTCTGAAAATTCGATTAAGTTTATCAACTCTTAAGGGAATTTCATTCCATCAATATTGTATTAGAAGTTAATTAATTCTAAATTGCGAATACTATAATCATCTTATTCAGTATTAGAAATTGCACTATTGAATGTTTTGTATAAACAGCTTGGTTTCATAGCACACTATCAACATCTTCATATGAAAGAACATTAAAAAATCATCTTACCTGATATTCAGTTCAAATATGTATCTCTTTTAGTGTCATGAATGAGAAATAAAAACTAAATTTAAATATTCTACGTTTATTATCACAAAATATTTTGAAAAATATAAAACTACGATTGCAATTTCTGTCACTGGACCATCATCGGGCAGATTGAGCTAAGAACTGATGAATACATAATTATAAGAAGGGCTAATAGATGTGGATTTCCCAAATTGGTACAATGAAATGTTCTTAGAAAAATCATTATTGTTTGAATACACTAAAATATAGGAGAATGTATCAAGTCAATCTGGTCGTTCAGCAAGATATCTTTTGCATTATGATTGAGTTTAAAAATTTCTGATGATTCTAAGTAAGTAAGTTTGGTTCCTTTCGGTAATTTGTGCAGTGATATCACTTCAAAATTTGAAGGTTCCGGAGTTAATTTAACACGTTCACCCCGGCTATATATAAAAAAAAATCGGTCACTCAGCCAGCAAGTTTTTTTGTTATGCTTTCATTTTTATCACATATGACGTATATTAGACTTTTAGTTGAAAATTTCAGTTTTTTTTGGTTTTTAAATATATTCAATTTGCGGCATCACATTAGTGCCACGCCGTCACAAGGAGTTACTTTGGCCATACAGCCGGCATGACATCAACGTGATACCGCGGACTGTCGCGTGGTATCCAGATGTCGTTGCATCCACCGGTTGGCGGGAAAGACTTGTATGAAAGACGCAATGAAGAATTATTGCAATCAATAAAAGTCCACGCACAAAGTGCCACTGCCATGGATGTGAAAAAATTATTGTTTTACATGTTTTTTCATAACGTAATCAAGTTAGAATAAGTTAGTTTTAGATTTTTATATTCGTTTGATTTACTTAACAAAATATTAGAGTTCATTTCTAATTATCATTTCCGTTTCTATCTAAATGAAAAAATTTCAGTTTTTCAATTTTTTTGATACCCCGATTTTTTCCTAAGCCCTATACCTCGGTCCGGCGCATGTGAGCCGATCACTTGGACGACGCCAATAAACACTTCGTTCACTCAGCATTGTGCCATGGTTTCTAACGAGGTACATGCCGTCTAAACCACATTTTGTTGTGTGGCAATACATTGATGCCGTGCCGGCACAGTAACCAAAAGAGCGTGGCATACATGTGATGCCACGCCGGGGTCAACGTGTTAAGTTGATTTGTCCTATATGTAAAGGAGTGAATATAGATCAGACTGGTCGATCGTTCAAGACAAGATTTGAAGAACACCAACAATCTTTTTTGAAAAATAAAACGGATTCAACGTTTTCAAATGATTGCCGTGAAAACCACCACACATTTCCACAAATAGATCATTTTCAAATCATGCACAAATTACCGAAAGGAACCAAACTTACTTACTTAGAATCATTAGAAATTTTTAAACTCAATCATAATACAAAAGATATCTTGCTGAACGACCAGATTGACTTGATTTCTGCTCCTATATTCAGTGTGTTCAAACAATAACGATTTTTCTAAAGAACATTGTATTGTACCAATTTGGGAAATCCACTCGATAAGCCCTTCTCGAAATATGCTCCTCTTGTCTATTTAGGTACCTGCAATAATTCTTTCCCACACGTAAGCGCAAATCTATAATTATGTATTCAGTTCTTAACTCAATCTGCCCGATGATGGTCTAGTGACCGAAATTGCAATCGCAATATTTTCATTTTTCAAAATATTTTGTGATAATAGACGTAGCAAATTCAAACTTAGTTTTTGTTCATCATGTTAAATTATCACGTAGTAAGGACGGATTCCATCAACTATTCATGAATGAGAGTTTAACAACCAAAAACAAAGCAAAACTTTCTAGCTTGTCAACTTTCTTCAAAATCTTTATGGTGCTCTGGGAAGTAAAAATCTCCATTTTTAAGAATATAATGAAATTCATTATTTCTGAAAAATTTTCGATGTATTATCGAATTTAGAACAAAGCCAAAGTGTGAAATACAAAGGTTTTCGCCATCTGTTGAAATACATTGGAACTAAGGTTAAATTTTGTTCTTCTCTCAGAGTCACTGATGTTCCAATTATTTTCGACATTACTATAATAATATTGTTCTCATAAGTACGATACTCCACCTTACCTCAATCTATTAGTCATCCAGTCTCACCTAGCCTCAATGCACCTGTACATACCTGTGTATCCTACAATAACTCAAGCAGCCCACCCCTTACACATAGTTGAAAGAGTAATGAAACAATATCCTTTGCCTTTTTTACTCTATGAATTTACATGATATTTAAGTAGTTCTGAATTTTTTTTGACCCTAAATGTCTAACACATTTTGTTTTGTTTATAAAAATCACTTTATCAAAAAAGAAGCTCCAGCTCTTCAATTCATTTCGCAATTTATATCCATCATTGAAACTGATGCTTATTTTAAAATATCAATTTTGTGTATTGATTTACATATTGAAACATCTGTAGATTAGTGTCCCTTTTTCGAACTACTTATGAACAGATGGAAGAAAAATAGATACCAAAGTAACTATGGATTCTTACATTTCCACGTTTTCAAAAATCTAGTAGCAGTTAAAATTGAATAACATGAATTAATTTGAACAGTATTACAGACCAATTAAAACACATGCATCCATGGAATTTAATATTTGTTTTTAGCTTACCTATATCACATAAGTTCGAACTTCATGCATAATTATAATGTAGTTGAAAAAAAATCTTACCTGCATTGAAAAGAATGAGTTCAACTTTTGCTCCCACAGGAATATATTCGATATGGACACATTCACATATTTTCTCATGTTCACATTTCTTGGGAATCTTGAGATCGTTGCAAATATGAGAGAGTGGTACATCTTCAGGTTGAGTTAAAATTGGTGAAGATGGGTAGGTGAATGTTATGTTGTTCACTCTGTATTTTCTGTCCTTCCATCTGATATAATTATCTATAACAGGTTTGTTTTTTTTTTAAATAACAATGAATGCATCATTATAATAATATAGCAACATATTGACTATTTCTTCTTAAACATATAACTTTATTTTTTGCATGAATTATAATATTTTTCATTTAACGGTCCTAAAAATAATAGTAGGGGATCCCAAGCAAGGTCGACCTTCAATCATCTGCTTGCCGGGTAAAAATAATTTTTTATCAAATGAAATATGTTTCTGAACACTTGCCGGCTTAAAATAATTTTTTATCAAATGAAATATGTTTCTGAACACTTGCTGGCAGGGTTGCCGTAAAAAAAAATGTTCATGGCTATAATTAATTAAAATTACAAAAAGTAATTTTTGGATCAAAATTCACCGACGAGCTTGCCAAACGAAATATATATTAAAATTAAGGTAATTTTATTGCGAATGCAGTAGATTGTAGAGGGTGTCTTTGCTGATAGAGGGTGTCTTTGCTGAGTTTTCGAACACGAGGAGCAGGAGCTTTTGACGGTGGGGCAAAAAAACAGTGATTTTTTTCAAGCCGTTACAGGTTGCATTCGGTTGCAATAAAATTACCTTAATTTTAATATACATATATTTCGTTTGGAAAGCACGTCGGTGAATTTTGATAAAAAAATTACTAACTTTATAAAGAAATGAAAAAACCTAACTTTTCACAGGTTGAAATAAAAATCAATGTTATGACGGAACGCGTTCACTCAATAGATTTTTATTTCAACGTGTGAAAAGTTAGTTTTTTTATTTCTTTATAAAGTTATGAATATGAACTTTCACCAAGTAAATGCCAATTCCATTCAAAAAAATTACTTTTTATAATTTTAATTAATTATAGCCATTAACATTATTTTTACGGCAACCCTGTCGTTGTGTGTTCAGAAACATATTTTATTTGATAAAAAAATATTTTTATCCGGCAATCAGACCTTACTTGGGATCTTAGACTATGTTATTTATTAGAATGACTTATTAGATGAGAATTATTCATTCAATACCGATTTCTATATCTTGCATAGAGAAAATAGAGGACTGAAATTCAACTTTTGTTTGAGAAGATCTAGAAATTAACAGGTATAAGAATTCTGGTAACTTATTACATAAAAAATATATTCAAATCATTCCCATCTATTAAATATATTCAATATCTGATGTTGAAATTTGTACAAGCTTCCTCGGAAGGATAACGTACCCATGGCCCCACTATTTCATTTCTTCTTTTGATCGTTTAGGTACTAACATTTATATAGATTGAGATCCAAGATTTCACTTTTATTTTTTATCTGATGAAGCCAACGTGTGGGAAACGCCGCGTCATAGATTCAATTATACTTATCGTTCAAATCAAACATGTGTCTTTCCAATAATATTCCTCATTTTCATCCATAAAATTTCTGTTTTCTACTTTCACTATCAGATTCTTCACATTTTACATACTCTTCGAAAAAATACTTCCTGAATTCATGATAATTTCTCTCGTTTTTCATATTACAAATAATAACGAATTGTATCATGATATCTACTAATTAACCTGCGGTATACCAGCAAAATAAACATTTTGTAATTACACCAATCAAGTGAGTATAATAATAAAATAATGATCCAGGTACTTTTATAAAAACCACAAGCAGTCGGAAGTAAATTGACGGATTTACGGATGGATTACTTCTGATTATCAAATAATAGCAACGTTTAATGGTAACAACAAATTGTGCTACCTATTACGAAGTAGTGAAAGTGAATCGAATTTTATAAAACGATCTGGTTATATCATATACTATTGACCGTTATTTTATATTTCACAACAGTGCATCGTCTTGACTATAAAGCTACGGTTCCACCGGAAGAAGATTGAGGACCGTTTCATTGCTAAATGTTTCTCTTTGTTGCCATAGTTAGAAACTGACAACACGTAAATTTCTTGTTTCCACTGAAGCAACTAAAGTTGTCAATAGTTGCATATCGTTTAGTAGAAACAATCAACATTTTTTGCCGAAACATAAAGAAATTTTAAGAAACATTTTGGAACATTTACGGAAACAAGAAATAGCAACCAAAATATTCCTCTATGTTCTTCCGGTGGAACCGTAGCTACATATTTATTCGTTTTCGTACTTCACTGCACACTGAAAATATGCGACACGGACCAGTCATTCAAGCTTAAATAAGGTAAGAATCTCGGAATTCGAGATACCAAGCTGTAAGTTTTTAAATACTTATCTATTGACACCCTAAAAGTTGTCTCAAAAATCCTTTAAAATCATAATGATTTTAAATAATCAATTTTTCGGTCGTTTCGTTCGACACTTGCAGTTCGTAGAAATTTCATATCGCGCACTACTTCAATAAGCGATTCACCTCCCGAAACTGACTTATGACATAGAAAACACAAATCAGCCATAGTTCTTGATATTGTACGGCCGTAGTTACCAATATACGATTCAAACTGAAATAAAGAGAAGACTGTCGTAGCTATACACTACAATTGAACATCTGTCCCTACTGGCTATAAATAGAAAGGTCCGTAGTGGAAGGATTTTAAAATTTATAGATTTTAAAGAAGATGCACTTAATTATTTTCTATTTAAAATGTCATTAGTGTAAATGGGAATATAATTATATTATGATTTAAGTTTTTCCCTTAATTATTTTTCAATTTTAGGAAACGGTTATCAGTATTATTAAATAGATATAGATTTAATGCATGAAGAAAATGATGAAATATAATATAATAGTTAATGAAAATTGACTAATATTTATAATTATTGATTTATAGATAATTCATCAACTATATATAGCGCGTTTTCGACCGGAGGCACCGGTTGACCTGAAGTGTTGCTGTGACCGCGCGGTCTCCGCCCTCTATCTCAAAAACGGTTCACCGTATAAAAAAATTTGTCAAACAAAATTTGTAGAGAATTTTGTATTCTACAATACTAATAATAAATACAAATAGCAAAAAACCCATAGGAAATGAGATATTTACAAAAAAAGCGCGAAAAAACCGATTTTTGTGACCTTTGACCTTGAAATTTTATAGTTGCGTACACCCTACCATATGTAGGTTTTGAGACAACTTTTAGAGTGTCAATATACAAGTATTTACAGACTTACAGCTGGGTATCTCGAATTCCGAGGTGAACTTACTATATTGACTGGATGTTCTCGATACGTTTCCACTGCGATAGCAACACGGATTTGTTTACACATGTTCCTATTTTTTTTTTAAGTTCACCGCTCAGAATGGAAACCGGCGACAAGTAGGAACAGTCAATATTTGTTGCCGAAAAATAAGGAAATTTTAAGGAACATTTTGGAAAATTTACGGAAACACGTAACAGCAAAAAAACGTTCCTCCGGTGGAATAGTAGCTTGAAGGGTGACAAGATGAAATAGTCTACATTTGTTACCGGAACATAAAGAAATTTTAAGAAACATTCAAGATTATTTTGGAACATTTTTGGAAACACGCAACAGCAACAAGAATGTTCTTCCGGTGGAACTGTACCTTAACGGTATTCTTGAGTTTATTCCCTCTTACGATTCAGGTATCTTCTGAAGTATGAAATTTCAGTGGATGTAATTAAACTCTACGAATATAATGCCCATTAACTTTTAAATCTTTTTTGAGAATCATAACTTTTCTAATTAATCTTTAAAATCAAATTACTCATTTGAATAAGGTATAATATCACAAAACTTGTACTAGAAGAACTCTTTAATTATCAAAGGCTTTTAGAAAACAAGACAGATTCCTTGAAAAGCTGTTTTCGGCAACTGAAAAGTTTTCCCATCAACAGATACTTTCGTTTGGATAGTTTTCTCAAAAATGAATGAATTTTTAAATAACTGAGTCAGTGTTTTCGTTCATTATGAAATGAAAATTCACATCGAGAACAGTTATGAGTTGATTCATTTGAGAATAATTAATTCGAAATATTTTAGAGGGATTTTTTCCTGTTTTTTGAAACAGAATTAGAAACTCCTGTGTTTATTCATGAGATGGGAAGATTTGTCTATAGTTAGAGCATACAACTTCTATGAGGCCGAAGGTTACAACAGCAGCTATTCTCGCGTGGATTTCCTGAAATTTCAAATGTTATGTTGTTATGTAATACTTTTTCTTTAAACTCATATATTTAACTCGACTGAAAAATTATTTATTTTTCACAATGGTTCATGAGTTTTTTTGATAATATCATCAATCCTCTAAAGGAAAATGAAAAATATTTTTTGACGTTTATATTAGTATTTATGTACTCATTTCACAATTTAGTTATTTGATGAATGTTGCTATTCAATAATCTGAATGCATTCTTTAAAATGAGCTAAGTTTTTTATGGGAGAAGCTTCATACTGAGAGTATATCGTAATTTGCAAATTACATAAAAGTCATCGTATGAAAAACACTGTCCAATCAAATTTAAAAGAGAATATTGGAATATCTTCCAAATAGGGCGCTCATATATTTTTGATTTAATCATTATTTCATATTCTTATTATTAATAAAACTTGAGATCATCAATATGTAGATACTTTAATATGCTTTAGCACCAATGTCTTCAAACTTTATGAAAGAAAATTCAGATTTCCCAAATTTAGTTCCAATAGGAAAGAAAATTGAGTTTATTCAAAAAGAATTTATATTTCATTTCATCTATTGAATTAGCTCGAAAATTCCATGAATAAGTTCAGAGAAAAAGTAGGAATAAAAATTTTATAATTTAGAAAATATGTTTCTAAGTATTTTAAAACACTTACCCATTACATGACAAATTCACAGTTTGAAGAATTAATACATACTTCTTATAAATAAAGAAAAGTTTGACTTTTTATTTGTAAAACACATTGTTTCTCATCGCCTCAAAACAAATAAAAATGTTCAGAAGGAAAATGAAGTGAATATTGGCAAAGTTAAAAGAAAGAGAAACTTAATACTCACCTTCCTTCTTGTCCACGTGAACATAATCGAAATTTAGATAAATCCTCCGGTTAACTTCTTTAAGTTCCTCAGGCATCTTATCAAATGCCATCACATCGCTAACACAAACTTTACCAATCTCGCTGGAGCAAGTTACAGTGTCGAAATTTCTCGGTTTAACGTTCCTTATTATGTCCTTCGTTCGGCTGATCTGTAAAGAACCCTCGTAATTTAAGAGGGCTAAACCCTTGACATTGTATCCACCACACTTGGATGTGACCCTGAGTTCGTAACCTCCCACTTCTTGATCAGTTTTCAGTACAAAATCGAGCCTTTCTCCCTTGCTAAGTATCATCGAGCTTGCTTCGTAAGGTTTTATCGATTTTCCGTCCAGTGCAATTATTTTCATCACATGTTTCTCGATGGATAATTCTATGCCGCATCCGACGCTGCCACCGGTATAAGCCACCCTGAATCTGTATCGTCTTCCTTGCTCTACCTTGAAAATAGACATAGCTGACATAATCCCAGAGGGAGCTTTACCATTAATCAAAATCGATTTTGGCGTATCATCTTTGTTGGAAAAATCTGAAACTGATTCACCAGCCCATTCAGATAATAGAATGAAATGATCTTTCAAGTCTTCATCGTAGAGTTTTCTATGAGGTTCCATTTTGTCTGGTTGTCTTACTATAAGAGCTCCGAAAAAACCGTCAGCCCTATCGGATTCGGAAAATGCGTGGTAGAAATGAGTTCCAGGAGAAGAAGCTCTAAACCTATACTGAAAATTAGTATAGCTCAAAATAGGACATTGAGTGATCATCGGAACTCCATCCATGAACGGTGCTTCGTTTTGTGGTTGGCCCCTCCAGTGCACTGCTAGATTGTGACCGGGAATTTTATTGATGACGTCTATAACCATAATGTCGTTATGGCAAACTTGTATGGCGGGACCTGGTACTTGACGATTCGCAGTTACTATACCCCTGGCTTTGCCATCAGCGCTTGAGCAGAATTTGTTGTTGCAGTCGGATGAATTATTTGGACAGTCTTTGCAAACCCTGAAAGAAATTACTGGTGAATTACTATCGAAAAATGTTCGATTAATTATCAAATAAGTCAACAGAATAATTCATCTTTACTCCTGTCGTAAAGCACTAAATGCTACTTAAGAAATCTTTTCATCTACATGAAAAAGAAATGTTGCATGTTTTAGTCCTGCCTCAAGTATGCTCAAGGAAGTCAGTGTGCTTGAGTTATGGGGACGAACTCCTTCAGCTAGATCATTGGATAAACTTGTATGTACAAGTGCACTTAGTATGGTTGAATACTGGATAATTTATGAATGAAAGGAGGTGATTACAGACCAGCATTCACCTCAGACCAGTATACGACGGGGTTTGAACCCAGGACCTTTCGAATGCTAGGCAGTGACTGAAACACTCAGCTAACTGGATCGGTAAACATTTCTGAAAATCTATCATACGCTCAGTATGACCAAAAACTTAATGGAAATAGAAGAAATTTCTCATGAAAGAGTTCATAGACGTAAGGGTTCCCGAATACGTTCACAAAAAGACTGAAATTACAGTTCCTAAAAGAGCTGTCAAATGTTTATTAGTAAATCTGCTGATTCTTATTGCTTTTTTTCATTTATGTACTTTAACATTATTTATATCTGAAAACTAATACTTACAGTATGGTTATATAGAAGTAATTTCTGAAGTAACCTGTGAGACAATAACCTGACAAGCATTTTCTTATACAGTGATGTGAAACTAATATAAATAAATAAATCATGTTGTCATAAAGGAAAGATGAAACAAAAAGGGGTGACAAAAATAATTAATCAGAACGTACCTCCCGTTGAATATACCAAGGCAGAGATAAAATATAGGTTCTCTAAAAAAAAGTATGAGAAAGTACTTCATTTCATCACATTACCGTGATCCGCTAAAGAAAACACAGTCATGCGTTATTTCTGAATAATTGATTGATGCCTTAGATAAAATAGAACAAAGAACTTACAATAAATAATGATTATTAATTACTAATGAAAATGGTAGATGGCGAGAATGGTAGGTAGATGGCAGTATCGTCAATATCAAATATTGTCAATGGTAATTTGTTTCGTTTTCCATATACATCAATAATTACAATTTTGTGATGTTGACTGTGAAAATGGAAGGCCATAGAAGTCCATAGAAATACATATTGATCATTTTGCATTGCCTAAAATGGTATTCCTCAAAAAACTAGAATAACAAAATCTGAATAATTAATAACTTCTGAATCTTTTGGAAATAAACACTATGATTGGGTAGATAAAAATTTAAAAAAAACATTCTGCAATCCCAGTTTCCATTGATATTCCATGTAAAGTGGCAGGATAAAAAACAAATCGGCCATACATTCTAATATTGATAAAAAAAGATAAGTATTTGAGGTATTCAAATTTTGCCGGAAAGTTTGTTTTAGTATAAAATTCACTTACCCACTCATAATTTGATACATTTCCACATTCAGCTGTATCCTGCATATCATTGGCCAATCCAGTGCATGACAAGGTCTTTCGCAACTTTTAAAGGTGTGATCTGAAATTAAGTCTGTTGTTGAGGTATTTAAAGAAATTCCTATTATGATAAATTGATCAAGGTTGTTTGTTCTCAAGGAAGTTTAATCTTTTGGCACGGGTCAAGATATTTTGGTACGCTCTCAATTTTTGCTTTTTAAAGTAACAGGTGGATTTTGAAACAGTATTCAAAACTATTCATTTATATGACAAGTTTACAGTTGCGCTATGAATACCGATTATTTAATTTTTCATCCTTGAAAACTATTCAATTTTTCTTTCAATAATTTTCGTAGTGCTCTTTTTCCAAATTTCTATACTACAGGAATAGGTATTTGCCATTTTCATTCAGTTTTCTACGGGTAATTTCAAACATTCTGCCATTCGCATAAGTTGTGACTTAAAACCCGTTTTATATTTGAAACTATTTTACTGTGGCTTTTCGATACAATCCTCTAGAATCTTGATATTTCCATTTAACTATAGATGAGAAACAATATAATTTGCAGTTTCGTATCACTACTACAATTTCAAGCAAAAAAAAATTTTTTGTATTTGGTTTCTCATTTATAGTGAAAATATATTCTCACAAAGAAATGGACAAATCCATGCAATATTTATTTCCATTTAATTTCATATAATTTTGCATTACAGAATTTGACGGGATTGCCCCTTTTGCATTTATTAACCTGCTGTCACATATTAATTTATCAATTCAGTTTAATTGCAAATTACCAAAGTGAATTGTACATTAATACGTACCTAATTTAATTAAGTTGAATGTGGCTGTATCAATTATATATGAATTAATAGGAATAATCGATATGCAAAAAAATTCTATGCAAAACGCAAGAAGGCGTTCAATAATTTCTCCTTGGAAGAAAGCTGCGTAGCAAGTTACTTTTGTTTGAGATTATTCGAGGTTGTTGAAGTGAAAGCATCTCTCCTTATCGATAATTCAATTGACAGTGCGTATATATTTCTAATGGATAGTGTAATAACGGACTATACAGAACAGAGCATATTTTAAGCAAGAAACGAAGCGGCATTACTGAAAATTTCAATTTTTTAATTTGTCTGCCAGGATTGAAAATTTGTTGGTAGTCTCTACAGGGTATCCTTACCAATAAAAATATATCAAAATTTAGATTGTTCGCAGGAAGTTTTAGGAAGCGCATCTATTAAGTTGGCTATGACTTAAAAGATGCGAGGTGTTAATAAATTCTTTTTTTTAGTATTTTATTTTTTCATAAAATAAGGTATATTCCAAATACACTTCAAACTACATTGGTTTTCCAAAGTAGCAACTGATGTATTCTGTTATAACTTGAAACGCAAAATTCAACAAAATGAAAACAAAAAAATTTTGAACTTACTTACTTTAAATTTTTTAAAATATGATATGTTTTGGAATTGTAGTAGAGTGGCTCTTTTCAAGTGGCTTTCAATAAGAAGATGGCTACATTAAGGTAGCAAATGACAAAATTATGAGTTACAAATAATATGGAATTTTATATTTTTCATATAATATTTGAGTTATTATAGAATACAGTAGTTGATATTTTGAATAACAGTTATAGTTTAACTGAATATTCAAAAAAAAACTACCTTAACCTGAATTCAAGCATCGGTATTGGTGAATTACTAATTTCTGACATTATAAAATACTGAAAAAGAACTTTTCTTCAAATGGGTTAACATACGAAAATGTCATTTTTTGACATTCAAAACTTCATATATATTATTAACGAGACGAGATGCAGAGGTTTGAAGAATTTTTTATCACTGGCAGTCGAATTTGAGCAATTATGGTTCTATATCAGTTTTATGACATTCAGGTTGAATAGCTGAAATAGTTATTTATATACCAAATGCGTTATATAGATCCTAACGTCCGGAGGGTAACATCCCAACTAGCAATTCGACATCGTTAGAGAACTAATATACTTTATAATTGTTTTATTAACGCTTCGTAAAAACTTTTATGTTTTATAAAGTATTTATTCAGGATAAATTTGTTGCGCTCAACTGTTCTGTCAATAAAACTGTTCTGAAAACGTTTTTACAGCAAAACTATAAAATATTTGTATAATAAGTTATACAGCTATTTTATAAACGTTTATAAAATACTTTGTGTAAAACATATTAGCTCTGAATATTACTTTGCTCTGAAGGCATTTTATAAAGGTGCGTTTTTGGATTAATTTATTGCTATAAAAGCAATAATAAAACTGTTTTGTTACGAACATATTTCCTAATAACAAAATAGTTTTTTAATTGTTATTTATAAATGTGAATTGTTTTCTGCAGCAAATTGGTATGAAAGCGAGTGACTATAAAATTGTTGTTTTATAGTTTCCCAAAAAATAGTTAAAAAACAAATATCTTGCGCGAGGGAGTCTTTTAAAATTAAAATGTTAACACAAAAATAATTATAAAACTATTATAAACTAGCCATTTTTATTTCGTTTGTTGATATTTTTGTTTGGATGTACAAATTAAATGTCGTACAGTAGCTGGAAAAAAATTAAAAGAAAAGTTGTTTTAGCTCTAGCAATCATTCAGAGACCTTGGAGATTAGCAATCGAAATGACCATACTATTCCAACAGAGGAGTCTGATGGACTCAACATTAATTGCGTTTCTCATCAGGCAATACCACAGAACAATGTTCACCGGGAAGCTGAAATAGAAAGTTGAATTGTCGAATTAGATACTGATCCTGGCGATCAACATCATTCTGCAAGCAGTTTGTGCGAGAGAAAAAATGCAAAGTTGAGAGAAGACATTCGGTCATGGCAGTATCAAATAATATTCCCCATTTATCTCAAAAGAGGCTTTTTGCTGTACTTAATGAACGCATACCAAATTGTCTACCTCAAGATCCTCGAACCCTCTTAAAAACCAGACAAACAATTTTTTTAACGAAAGTTGGTATGGGAAACTACTGGCATAAGTAATGGTTTGGAATCAAGTTCAAGAAATGCTCTGCACAAACTAAGTGACATCCCAAAAACTATTTAAATTAACCTTAATATGGGCGGTTGCCCAATTTTTAAGAGCAGCAAAAACAAGTTTTGGTCCATGATTTGTAATATTAACGGATTCCAATTATTAGGCCCATGATAATCGGCATGTACATTTTTCATGATTTGATAAGAAAATGTATGTGATTTACTTTATATGTACAACTCTAAAGTACACCTCTGCCTAGACAAATCCTGTTTGATTTCAATAACAACTACTTACACAGCATAATTATCCTGGATCGGATAATTTTGATTTATAAGGATTGTATAAGAAAGTGGCCATGTTGGGAGCCTTTAAATCGACAGCCATATAAATGCGGACCTTCACCAACATTTTTAAACTATATTTTTTCGTGTCTCCTAACATTTTCATGAAAAATGAATATGCTCGACTGGTTAGTTTATAATGTAGAAGGTCCTTATAAACTGTTTACCAAAGATATATCTTGTTTTTTTTTTATCATTAATTAAATTATATTTTAAATTTCCTTAATTATCATAATTCGGGAAGCGCGTTTAAATTTTATTAGAACAGTACCATATACTTAACAGTAAATTTAATTTCGCAGCCACATCTGCACCTTGGGTGCATTTTTTTACTCATTCTTTTTATTACTCTTTATTCCGAATGAGCCATTTATCATTATTGTATGTTTGCTACCATATTAACAGGTCTTAGTATCTTCTTACAACAACTAAAGAGACTAATTGCATATTCACCAACAATTTTGTGTGAATAGGAATGTTAAAAAAACTTTATTATCGTGTAACTATTGGCAGTCGTAGCAAAAGTGCTAAAGTTGCGAGCTTTATAAAACATTCACAAAACGTTGTCATAACGACTCTAAAAAAGTCCTAGTAACAGAGCTGTTATATAACAGTTTTATAAATGTTTTTTTAAATATTTATAAGACATTTATAAATGTTCTAAAAACTGTTTTATTGTAGAAGCAAACAACATATATAGAGCAAGTCTAACAGGCGATTTGTTTTATAATCTGCGCCAATTCCATGCTCATAAGAGCTGTAAGAACATTGTGAAAGTGTTAATAAAATAGTGAATGTTTTATAAAATACGTTCGGTAAACGTTCTAAGAACCATTATAAAAATTAAATTGTTAGTTGGGATTTGGCCCGAGGGATGAATGTTGCCCGATGGGCGTTAGGATCTAGTAACGCACGTGGTGCATACAAGATTTAATTTTTCACGAAAAAAATATTTTATTATAATGAAAAATCGATTTTCAAATCGCTTCACTGCTCCTATACTTTCCATTTTCCTTCTCATAGTAGGCATGTCATTTGTTGATATTTTGACGTTTGTGAATATTTTTGTCATCATATTCAGTGAATGTCATGCTGCTTTCTTAGTGTAGTCTTATAGAAATAATAGAAATGAAAATGTATTTCCTCCAGAATATCATAGAAAATGCAGCTGCGAATAATTCATTGCCATCCAGAGTCGTATACGACAAGGATTATGAAGTATTTAATCAATGGAAGTTGCTTCAGTTGTCCTCATACAATGAGCGGGCGTTATGGTCCATAATGCCCGCTCATAACGCCCTAGGGCATAAAGAGTGTATTCATAGCAACCGCATCTAAGGTTAAATCAACAAATAATATACAAGTGAAAAATAAAAACATTAACTTAAAAATGTTTTGTTTTAAGTCAATCTTCGAAAAAAAAATTGCCAGAAATTATGAAATGTCGCTGTGTTTGACCTGTAATTCCATACATGTTTACTTTTGCCACAAAATACGGCTTTAATTACTTCTTTTAAGCATCGCATCTAAATTATCATATAAACATCAATTTAATTTGCGTTTCATATCACTTCAGACATATAAAATTGTTTAGATTTTCATTTTTGTATGTGATACAAGTGAACATATGTGCATTATATTGAAATGAATGAACAGTCAGACATCATTTTCGCTTGCTTTGCATCTATATAAATACTGTTTTTATAGAATTAAATCTCATGTTGCTTTGTTCATCATGCAGACATCAAACATCGAAATCAGGGCCGGCCTAAGGCGAAAATTGCAAGTGTGCTAGACTCAAATTTTATGCCCCTGCCGGAGGGCCTGGGGGGTATGGAATTTTTTGAAATTTGAGGTCCAAAAACACAGTTTTTGTGCACTTTTGCGCCTTGTAAAACATTAAATTTATGTATGACAATTTGATTCATTATTGATTGACTTGATATGTTCAGTACTCTTCCTTGTAGTATAACCACTATTATGTCAAATAAACTAATGAAAGCTTAACTCTTCATTGTTTTTGTAAACATAAGAGAGTTGTTCTTTACAGTTTACTGAGAATAATTATTTTTCCCGCGGTAAGTTTGTGGATTTTTCCATACTGAATTATACCAACTGATAATGTGCAATTTTCAGCTAACCGAAAACTTGGGGTTTTTGAAGTCCAATGCTATTCCAACGAAAAATCTTCCACTTTTATCGAAATCTGAACCTGGGCCATCATCCAAAGATTCTAGATAATTGTATTTTCGTTCATGTAACAACCAGAGATACTATTAAAATAATAATAATAAATAATGTTTATTTGCACAACCAAAATAAAAGTTTATCATAACATCAAGAATATGAAATAAAACTAGACTCTATAGCTAGGTAAAAACTAAAATATTCAATTATATAACCAGGAAAAACGGAGATTCTATAAAAAAACCAGACTCTCTGCAGTCCACCGTACTTTTAGGAGAGCTGTTATACGTCAGGCAAATTCAAAAAATATAATAACTCATTACGTTCAAATCATTCAAGCAGAGTACTCATGTTAATTCTTATTTTATTTCATGTTGTTTCTTTCAGTTTTGCTGGTAAGTACTTAGTTTTGTCCATTATACTCAAAACCTCTTCAGTTGGTAATGAAAGTAGACATATCAGAGATGTTTTTCTTGAAACTTTTGAAAGTATGTTTTACTTTTTAAATATACATAGGTGTTCTCTATCATACTTGTATACATAGTTCCTCTAACCAATTAATTTATTCGTCCTCTACTTTATTTTATTATTGACTTTCATGTTCAATGATAAAACTCAGTGTAAATTTCAACTTGATGTAGGTAGGTTATCTACTGTTGAACAGAGATAATATTGTCCTCAATTGAAACACAATGAACCAGTGGAAAATAAGTCCAAAAAACACAAATTGCGAAGCTAAACGTTCGAAAACTCAAAATGAAATGAACGCAAATACCATTACAAACAATGTAAACAATCCGTTAATGGCCCATGCTCTAGTATCGATATTAGCCATTCCGGCGCTACTATCTTAATTTCGCCAATTGGCTAGAAAAGCAATGCCGTGGGAGGGGAGGGAGGCAGGAAGATGAGTCACAACATTTTCCGCGTCCCGCCACGAGACGACTGATCTACTGACCTTGGACCTTGGTCAAGGGCATCAGACTTATTATATTATTTCAGAACTCATTGGGGTAGCCGGGTAGATCTTCGGTTTTACATTGAATTTATCATTGGAAGCTTGGTATTTTTAGCTGTGTGAATTAATTTTTCAATTCACAAACTGGCAACGACCCTGGGCGAAGGGTGTAGAAGGGATTGTACAGCTGTTTAGTGTCCAAGCTTCCAATGATATGCTGGCGAGTATAGTTCAAATATTTCT
>JARQZK010003109.1:0-2500 GCA_030704885.1 Cynegetis impunctata | reverse complement strand
TTGAGACTTTCAGAGTTGACAGGAAGCAGTACGGTTGGTGGAGTAGGCAGGTTGTGACCACACAATCGTATTGTTTCCGATTCCTCCTAATTCGATTCGTGGAGTAGGCAGATTGAGGCCACGTATCTGAATTATTTTCCTTCCAATTTTCCTGAAGATGGCTTCGCAAAAAGGAGCCGAAACGTCGAGATTTTTCAAATCTTTTACGCGGTTCATTCCGAGAAAAAAGTTTTTCAAATACTTCCGACCGCGGAAATCTTTCTGAAAATATATATATATATATATATATATATATATATATATATATATATATATATATATATATATATATATATATATATAAACAGGTTGTCCTAATTGCCATGGACCACTATTGCTGTTTCGGTAAAATGGAGGAAATTGACAATGCGGTTTCAGATTTTGCAAAAAAATTTTTATCTGGAGCTACGGGGGTTTTCCGGTTTTCCGAAGAATTGCTCAAAACTATTTGATCGAATATCTCAAAAAGTATAACTTTTACAAAAAATTAGTAAGGAAAGAAATGTTTGCATTTTATACATTCTTCAAGCTGGTATTTTTTAAGGAAATATGGTTCATCTAGTTTTCGAGATATCACATTCAACTTTGTTTTCCAAATGCGGACCTACATTTTTCATTCCAAATTTACAAAAAAATTTTTTTTTCTGATTTCAATGATGTATCACATGTCCATATTCGTTTGTATCCAAATGGTAAAAAACTAGTTTTCAACTTTTTTGGCACTTTTTCATTTTATCATAGAGGAAAGAGAAACAATTGCTTATAAAAGCCTATGATCCGTAATACATGTTTCGTGTCAGAGTAAGTTTAAACCAACATGGTAGCGTTTTCCAATGGTGAAAAATTAGATTTATTTTTTGTTATGCAAAAGCATTTCGAAGTGCTGAAAGAGCCCTTCAAATTTATCAAAATTCGTACCGCGAAAGGCGCTTACCGAATCGAAAAATTTTTACAAAGCTAGAGCGAAATTTGCTACTATACGGATCATTAAATGATCCTTCAGAATGGGGAACAACTGTAACGGCAGACAATGGGGAAGATGAAACAAATGCATTAGGTTTGTATCATCCACATTGAATTTTGGCAAAAGTAATTTAAACAAATAAGCAAGTTTTGAGGTTTATTACATAACTTGAACTCAATCAAATTGCAAAATGTTTGAATGTTTAAAAACTTAATAAACAGTTTCTTTCATTACACGCTACAACAGTCTATTTATGTTATTAAAATAGGCAATTGTTTTATTGTTAGTCTAAGCCACCACTGATGTTCTCTTTTTTTTTTAATTTCAATACAACTTAAATTTCGCCTTTTTATCATTAAAACGCAAACAAATATGAACATGTGATATATCATTAAAATCAGAAAAAAAAGTTTTTTTAAGAAATGAAATAAAAAATACAGGTCCATATTTATAAAAAGTAAGTTTATTGTAATATCTCGAAAACTAGACGAACCAAATTTTCTTTAAAAACGAAAAATTGAAGAACGACTAAAATGCATAACTTTTGTCCTTCACTAATTTTTTGTAAAAAATTATACTTTCTGAGATATTCGATCAAATCGATTTGAGTAATTTTTTGAAAAATCCCAGTAGCGCGAGATAGATTTTTTTTTAAATATGAAACTAGATTTCTAAAGTCCTCCAAAAACTACACATTTTGTCTAATTTGACCAACCTTGTAATTCTTATAATATAATATAGAGCATAGCGAGATAGTGGCCAATGGCAATTAAGACACCCTGTATATATATATATATATATATATATATATATATATATATATATTTATATATATATATATATATATATATATATATATATATATATATATATATATATATATATATATATATATATATGTGTGTGTGTGTGTGTGTGTGTGTGTGTTTTTGTATGTGTGTGTATGGATGGGACAAAGTTTAAAAGAACTTTATTTGGTTTTTGTTCTAAAACTATCTGAAAAAGAATTTTTAGTTTTCTGACAGTCAATACATCAACTTTAATTATAAATAAAACTTTTTAAACTATCTTTGATATTCCTTATAGTCTTCTACTCAACAATTTTGTCCCATTCATGGCACCTCTCCCATACCTAATTTATTTGCCTTCAACAATATTTCAAATCCTGAATTCGTATGGAATTAGGAATGAATAATTCATGAGTGGAGGGACACATTTCAGGAAATAGCTACTCCGCTCAATCGAGAATCATGGAATATGCCTTTTAGATTTCACGATTTGAATCAGAATTTGATGTGAAACTTTTAATCACGCCGGCAATATAACTGTGTATTATAGCTGTACTATATCATTCAAAAGTATGTGAAGTTATTTGTCGGATGAATGGATAAAGTTCAGTATGCTACCTCAATAACCGAATATTTCATTCCAAAAAGTTGATAAAATATAAAACAGCAACCTCTACATCTTCCACAGTTTCAACAACATTTAATTCAA
>JARQZK010003108.1:70000-71690 GCA_030704885.1 Cynegetis impunctata | reverse complement strand
ACTTGTATATTTTTCATGATTTCATTTGGAAATCATTTTACACTCAGCACCTGAAGAAGGTTAAGTTTCACCGAAACGTTCGTCATACGATTTTATCTTATAAACGTGTTAATTGTTCATTAACCATTGTTTCAATATGTAAATCATATTCTTGAGGAGACATCAAGACTATTGTCCCCTACTGGTTAATCTCTTGAATATATATTATAGTAATAACCACATCTCAGTTTTATAAACTCCTGCCTTTGTTAGTATTGGATATCTGGGAAATAAAGTTTTCTCACTTTCCCCTATAACAAATTATTTCTATTTTGCGTGGAATTTCATCTCTCATTATTATTTTTTCAGATATTATGTAAATTCAAAGTATCATAGAAACTCTCGATTGTTTTGAATAGTTTATTCATCAGATTTAACGGATTAACAAGAGAATACTAGCAGAATATTGATGAGACTGCAAACGAGAAAAAATGTCATCCATTATTCAATCCGGAAAACTCATATTATTTTTCTCATTTTTCCCTGAAAGTAACAATCACAACGCTTGAAAATACATTAAATTGTTCTCTTGTATAATACTCTTAGGCTATATTTATTACAATATCAACCGTCTGTAGTCCAGATGGTTGGGAAATTGTCTATGCTCTAGGGCACATTCGGTACCGGGTTAAGATATGAATCTTGTGATTGTCCAGAATTGCAATTTGAAATTATATATACTGCTGGGTAATGTACTACGCTTACAAACCCATGAGGGTAGATGATGGAACACAGGTGAATACTCGCCTGCACCCCATCATCCCCTTAAAAAAAAAATTTCAATTCCTCAAACAGCTGATGAAATTGAACCTTGAAAAGTCTTCGGCTTAAAATAAGATGAGCCCAAACCCGCCTTGGCCTTCACTTCGTGGCCAAGCAACTAATCACCAGCAACTCAAGTTGCTCGTGCGCGGTGGGCCTAAAACTCGATTTTGGCTTCTAAGCCGAAAATATTTCAAGGATCAATTTCATCAGCTGAGAAATTGAGAGAATACTCAATGAAATATAGAACGGTCCTTTTTTCAACCTCAATTATAAATTAATCTATGTCGACCGACATAATTACAGAATTAATATTTGAACAAACAACATTAACTGAAAAGTTTGAAAAACAAGAACCAACTGACTCGGCAACTAGAGAAGCGCCCCTCTTGCGGCGGCAGGTTTAAATAAGTGCGTTAAATATTTCTTGGCAACTGTAGGCAACTGTTCAGTCACCGGCGTAATAGGACTTGCTTCAGTTTTTCAGTTGCTTGGACTAAAAAACCGCTCTTGCGCGAGGTTCCATATAAACCTATGCATTCTATTTCGGCAACTAAAAAGTTGCCTGCGAGAAGTTGCTCGTGCTAAGCAGGCCTTATAGTGAAACAAAATTTCAGTATAATTATATAATTGATACTATTATATATTAACTTCTATCTATTTAGGTAATCTTTTGGAATGAAAAAGATTTACAAAACAACTTTTTTCTTCTTTTTTTTTTTATAAAAGTCAATTGTTCACTTTGACACACTTTGTATTTTTAAGTAGTGGGTACTGTGTTGGGTGGTTATCACCTGTTTGTAGTCCTAATTGCCTTAATAAATAAATAAATAAACTACCTACATCAAAACAACTTTTTATAACATCATTAGTTGATTTAAAAACAATG
>JARQZK010003108.1:35000-60000 GCA_030704885.1 Cynegetis impunctata | reverse complement strand
GTTGTATTTTCACAGAAAATAACTATTTGTAAAACATAATAAGCGATACGCACCCTACCGGTGTCGAATATTACTAATGCATAGGACATAGATTGCTTTGTTTACATCGGTTGACGTGTATTTTACATGAGAAGTTGTTGAGTTTTAATTCTGTTTTGGATCGTTTACAAACGTTCAGAAGAGATGAATCACTATTGTTGTAAATCCTATTGTTCATCTTGGGCAAAAAAAACCCGAATATAGCTTTCATACCTTTCCGAAAGCTGGACAATTCAAAGTTGTATTCCTAACAAACTTGGGAAACAAGGAAATGATAGACAAAAGAAAGGAGTGGATTCATAACTAGAAGATTGAAAAAAAGTATCTGAACATCAGAGAGTTGTTCTTTACAGTTTACTGAGAATAGTTATTTTCCCCGCAGTAAGTTTGTGGATTTTTCCATATAGAATTATACCAACTGATGATGAGCAATTTTCAGTTGGCCTGACAAGTAGAGTCTATACGAGACATTCAAAAAGGCAACAACTATAGGTATAGCATATATATCTGCACAATAATTCAAGTAGTATGTGAATGGAGACTATTAAAAATTTTAAAATAATTCCTTAACATTTTTTCTTTATATAAAGTTTCAATATGATCAAAAATAAAGACCTCGTTTACGTCTAAAACTATTTGATGTCGGATGGTTTAATATTCGGTCTTGGATCATGAAGAACTTTTTATAAAGAATACATTTTTATTTTTATTTTTTTAGTATCAAGGGACTTAGAGTTTTACGCCGGTTCCGAACAGTCAATTCGCTTGAAACTCAGCCATTACCTAACAGTTAATTATATTTGAAACCTCTAAATTTCATTGGAAATACACAACACCCAAGAGCAAGGTGGGACTCGAACCCACAATCCTCGGTATATGAGCGATACACTCTTGCGTTAGAATGAAAAAAGTTCTCCATATATTTCCAACTTACGAAGATACACTGTACTATACATATATATATATATATATATATATATATATATATATATATATATATATATATATATATATATATATGTATATATATTATATATATATATATATATATTATATATATATGTATATGTATATATATATATATATACATATATATATATGTATATATGTATATATATATATATATATATACATATATATATATATATATATATATATATATATATATATATATATATATATATATATATATATATATAATATATATATATATATATATATATATATATATATATATATCTTTATAACTAAAAATAATTAGCAATCAATTCATACATCATACTTGTTGACACATAATTAATTTTAATAAATTTTATATATCACATGCAGTGAACACGAAAAGCTCTGCAATAATTTAAAAGAAGATTGTCTGACAATTTTGAATGATTGAAGAATTGTTCTTGTTCACTTTATGTGACCAATCATTAACTCAATTAATTCAAAAAAATATCTTATCAATACATTTTTATATAAATGTATCGAACTTAACGGAAGTGATCAATTAATCTGCCATAATCTTTATCTAAAGGGCAATATCCTTCTCAATTCGTTGCATAATTCACGCAATTGCGGTTAACAGGTGTTCAGTTCAATTCATTTAATAATTCAATTTCATTAACTTTCATCGATAATTTCATTCGAAGTGATAATTGCTAAATGATTCAGTATAAAAATGTTCCTTTTACTATGACATTTCCATTAGATATTATGTCTAGTACGCCTTTACCCGGGGCACTATATAACCTATGTGGATCTGAATTTATATATGATTTTTATGAATGACTGATCTGGGTCGACTCTAAATTTGAACTGGTAGTATTTATCAAAATGAAAGTCATAAGAATTATATAATTAGATACTTGTATTGATATATACGGTATAAAACTAGAACATCTAATCATAGCATATTGATTTTTTCCAATGGAATCAGAAGAATATGAAAGAACTGATTGATGTTATGTGTTTTTTTAATGGATGAATAATGATTCGTGTTTATCGCTGATCGTTTGGCGCAATAGCTCTAAAAAATTAATTAAACCAACTAAAACATTTGATTTGACTTCATTTTAAATTATATAATGTAATCCATATGTGGTTCGGGTTGCTAGGTAATTTAAAAAAGGTATCTGGCAGTTCACGTGATTCTCGATACATTCTCATTCTAAATACCAAACTGTCATTGTAACGTCAGAAAACTTTATTCAATAGTAACAATAAATCTCTTTCATTTCTTTCATATGTATCTGATTGATAGCAACATTCTGTCTTAGTGAATAAAAATATGCGAACATTGTGTGAGTATTTGTAAAATTAATTTCAATTAAATGTTTTATAAAACATACGTATATATACATGGTGTTAAAAAACAAAGTTTCTAAACTTTGGGAGCTGATAATAGACCTCAAAATAAGTAAAAAGTTTCATATAAACATGGGTCCGCAAATGAGCCGTTTTGGAGATATGAGCGATATTCAGTTTTCAAAATATTAACAACTGGTACAACCAAATACGATAAATTATAGAAGATTTTCGATTTATTTCTGACTTTTAGTGCTTAGCAGAATATGTTTCATATGACCACCGTTCATTTCAATGCAGTTTCCTTTAAACGTCTGAAATGAGAAGGAAGTTGACGATCGGGATAAGCCTCTGCAAAAAGGCGACGTGCTTCAGGACCACTTCCGTTGTTGGCACGGCCATACATGAAAACCATATCACTCATTTCAATATTAGAATAAGACATCTTTCAGACGAGGACGCTGTATCCCAGACGCGCGTATCTCAGATACAGAAAAAGCATGCAGTTTAATTGTAGCTTACACACGGCATTCGGCAACGCATACAGTATCGCGCGACAGAATTTTTGAATCTTCGATTTTCAGTCGCCCGGATACGAAGGAGTATCCGGGATACAGAATTATCATGGTGGCTTATGGACCTGTTCAGACATGCATACTTGTGCGATGCAAAAATTTCGATTTCAGAGGCGGCCAGTATTTTTATTCAGAAATATTAAATATATGCCACAGCGGAAAGCACTCTTCAATATTCATTTTATGACAACGACTGCACCGCACTGAAGTTTGTATTTGTAATGAAAAAATATGTCAAAAGAGTATCGGCATAGTCTGCGGCTGTGATTCGGTATCCCGTATACAGAATCCCGCATACAGTATCCTCGTCTGAAAGAGTCCTTACTACATGCTTTTTCTGTATCTGAGATACGCGCGTCTGGGATACAGCGTCCTCGTCTGAAAGATGTCTAAGGCATTTAAAATTCAGGAATAATAACTTTTTTTTAACAACAAAGTGAAAGGAAGTAAACAACTCGAATCGGATGCAAAATAATCAATAGAAGTACGTAAATGTCATATTAAAAGCAAATGTTTGATGCCAGCTGTGATTTCGTTCCATGAACCGATTGAAAAACATTTTAACTGTAAATTCAGTAAACAAGACATCTGAAAGATGAAAATTAATCGAATATCGTATTTGGTTGCTCTAGTAGTTAACTTGAAATCAGAAAATCGCTTATATCTCCAAAACGACTCATTTTCGGACCCATGTTTATATGAATTTTTTATTTATTTTGAGGTCTATAATCAGCTCCCAAAGTATTGAAACGTTTTTTTTAACATCCTGTATATATAGTCGATGGAATCCGTCGTTACTACGTGATAATTTAACATGATGAACAAAACTAAATTTGAATTTACTACGTTTATTATCACAAAATATTTTGAAAAATTTTAACACTGCGATTGCAATTTCGGTCACTAGACCATCATCGGGCAGATTGAGTTAAGAACTGAATACAGAATTAAGTATAGATTTGCGCTTATTTGCAATAATTCTTTCCCACCCGTAAGCGCAAATCTATACTTAATTCTGTATTCAGTTCTTAACTCAATCTGCCCGATGATGGTCTAGTGACCGAAATTGCAATCGCAGTGTTAAAATTTTTCAAAATATTTTGTGATAATAAACGTAGTAAATTCAAATTTAGTTTTGTTCATCCTATATATATATATATATATATATATATATATATATATATATATATATATATATATATATATATACCTATATACATAACACTTAATAATTTCGACCAATCTGTACAATATAGAAACGCTTTGTATTATCGGGAATGTGGTCTGTAGACTCAATAAACTCTTTGTCTTTTTTTTCAACTCAATATTTCGCCATTTATTTTACAGCTTCATCAGGAGTACTACAAAAACTTTTAAAAATTAAAAACTTTAAAATTTTTTTATTACATTTCCGCTTTCTCTTATATAACTCTACACAATTAAAATGACATATACAATTTTAAAGCACATAACATTTGACACTCACAAGAATAGAGTTGGTCCTTAGTTGTCTACAGACCACATTCCCGATAATACAAAGCGTTTCTATATATATATATATATATATATATATATATATATATATATATATATATATATATATATATATATATATATATATATATATATATATATATATATATATATATATATATATATATATATATATATATAACTTTATAAAGAGATAAAAAACTAACTTTTCACAGGTTGAAATAAAAATCTATTGAGTAAACGCGTTTCGTCATAACATTGACTTCTTCTTAGGGTTTGAGTCCTTTATAATTACTTAATTTCAAATATGTTGTTTGCCTTTTTAGTTTCAGATTAAACAGATAAATTTCAATTCATATAAAAAAAATATTACTTTTATTTTCTTTTCCTTATTTAGTAAAATATAATTCAGGTTATTTTTCTCGATAATGTTGAATATTTTGACATATCACAGTGTTGTGATTATTCGTGTGTATCTCTGAGAGAGTTCGACGTTTGGACTCGCAAAGATAGGTTAGGGCGGAAGAAGAAGATTATGCCACCTTGATGTCGCACCGGTACTGGCAAGAGCGGTCTATGTTCGCCGCCATCGTAAAATTACATATAAATAACTTTGAGAAGAATTTGAGAAGATCAATTGTTGACAACAGGATAAAATAAAGTTTAAAATTAGATTCATACATAATTTCACTGCAAAGTGAGTACGAATGTAATAAATTTCCAAAAACGGTAAACGAATCTTCTCTCCACGGTACAAAACCATAACGTTCAGTATAAATCAACTATGAATAATAACGTAACCGCTGAACCATTAAAAATTGTTCTATTTCCTATTCTAAAACCTAAACAATGTTCGAAAAAAATTCACCAACTTGTTCGTCCAAGTGTGAAAATGAGATTAATCGTTTTATTTTAATGCAACATTCATTGCAATTTAATACACAAACATGCAATATATATATATATATATATATATATATATATATATATATATATATATATATATATATATATATATATATTTATATATATATATATATATATATATATATATATATATATATATAATATATATATATATATATATATATATATATATATATATATATATATATATATATATATATAATCTCTTGATAATTATTAGCAATAACGGGCTGGTTGAATCTTAAAAAACTCGATTTCATTAAAAAGTTGACGTTTCACTACGACATTCGTAGTTTTTTGAAAAAATTGAAATTTCTTTGACATTTATTGATTTGAAAAATTTTGAATAGACAAAGACTACTTTGTCTTGTTAAAATTTTTTTCGGATGTGGCTGTTCTTTGTTATTTATTACGTGCTATTCAGTCTAATATTAACATGCAAAATTGTTATCATTAGATGGTAAGGGAAACCACAGAAACCTTCACTCACGTAATGTTCGAAAATAATAATAATAGGGTACTATTTAACTAACAACAAAGAAATTAGTCATGGGAAAATATTAAAAAAGTAGAGCAGAATTATCGGTATAGCACGCTTATATGGAAGCAGCCGTTGACACGTGTTTCGGACTCTTTGGTCCGCATCAGAACGGCGTAGCCAAGCATTGGATTGAAAATTTGGCCGTTCTGATGAGGACCAAAGAGTCCGAAACACGTGTCAACGGCTGCTTCCATATAAGCGTGCTCTACCGATAATTCTGCTCTACTTTTTTAATATTTTCCCATGACTAATTTCTTTGTTGTTAGTTAAATAGTACCCTATTATTATTATTTTCGAACATTACGTGAGTAAAGGTTTCTGTGGTTTCCCTTACCATCTAATGATAACAATTTTGAATGTTAATATTAGACTGAATAGCACGTAATAAATAACAAAGAACAGCCACATCCGAAAAAAATTTTAACAAGACAAAGTAGTCTTTGTCTATTCAAATTTTTTCAAATCAATAAATGTCAAAGAAATTTCAATTTTTTAAAAAGTTTTGAAAAACTACGAATGTCGTAGTGAAACGTCAACTTTTTAATAAAATCGTGTTTTTTAAGATTCAACCAGCCTGTTATTGCTAATAATTATAAAGAGATTAAAGATAGATCACAGGCAACATCAATTCGAATAAATAATTATATATATATATATATATATATATATATATATATATATATATATATATATATATATATATATATATATATATATATATATATTTATATGTATATAGGACTTCATAAAAAAGGAAGTGGAAAACTCGATATTAGAAACAGAAAGTGCTATTTCAATGGTGTCGGACTGGCTTGGAAAGAATCACCTAGTCATGAATGCAGACAAAACAGAGTGTGTAGCTTTTAAGACAACTCATAATAAAATAAAAGTACCGGCAGGAATAAACATAATGGGAAACCCTACAGATATAAATTCACACATAAATTTCCTAGGAGTCACTCTGGATTGTAATTTGAGGTGGACCAAACAAATTGAGAATGTCAGAAAGAAGCTTAACTCTGTAATATTTTCGCTAAGAATCTTAACAAGAACAGTAGGTTTAGAGGTTCTCAAGATGGTGTACCATTCAAACTTCCAGTCCATATTAGGTTACGTTATTGTCATATGGGGAAATAAACAAAATTTTTTCTACTCAAAAAATAGCCGTCAGAATAATTCTACGAATGAAGTTACGCGAATCTTGTCGCGGTTAATTTAAACTATTGAACATCCTAACGGTGCCAGGATTGTATATTTATTGTTGTCTCCAATTCTTAATTAAACATAGTGAATATTTTCGGCATCATAGAAATGTTAATTGTACCAGAAATATTCAATATTTTCATGTCCCAAGTCATTCTCTGACATTGTCAGAAAAAAAACGCCAAGTATATGTGCATCAAACTTTACAATACTTTGCCACGTAAATATTAGATCATTGAAAGCTACAAACAATTCAAAAAAGTATTTCAATATCTCATCAACATCGAGCCCTATGATATGCGTGAATTTTTTGAGTAAAACACGATCGAACCACGAATTGAGTGTCCTTTTGATTTATGATTTTTCCATCTTAAGTATGATCATAAATCATTTCCTTATTTGACTTGATTTCTATTCAATGTTGTATTTTGATTATGAGAATAAAGACTATTATTATTATTATTATTATATATAGATATATGATATATATATATATATATATATATATATATATATATATATATATATATATATATATATATATATATATATAATATGTATATATATATATATATATATATATATATATATATATATATATATTATATATATATATATATATATATATATATATATATATATATATATATATAAATAAGTGCAGTATTATATAGGAACTGAACGCCATGTGTTCCATAGAACCAGTATGGAATGAAAGTGGTGAAAATTCTTGGGAATTCAATGCAGGAAGTAGTTTACAGGTAATACAGCAGTTATTTAATATTTATTCTGTAAAATATGTGATTTCCTGTTTCCATATAATATTTTATATATTACGATAATTATGACCTCTCAACAAATATGGGACTCCATAATTAATTCTTTTTATTTCCCCATACAAAAAAATTTTAAGAGGATTAATTATTTGTGGTAACGTCTTCAAGCGAAAATAATTTTTTTCAAGTAGCCTCATGGCCAAAATTCAATCCAGTGCCATTCTCAAATTATAAATGGATGAGTAAATCAGTAGAAAAGTTTGTAAAAGTAAGAGAAACCATGCCGCAATATTAAAATGAGCGTAAGAAATTGACCGCAAAGTGTAAATTCTTGTTATACATAAATGTTTTATTGTTTTCTCCATCAACCGCTCCATAAAAAACTTTTTCTCAGCTTCATCTATTCTCTTCACTTGATAATCGACGGATACGTAATAGATTAATTTAATCGAATCAGGGAATTGACTTTCATTGCTTACCATAAAATTTTTAGCTATTTGTATAACAAGGAAAGAAAGTGCTATTTTTCCTCCCGAGGATGAAGTTTACAGTTATCATTCAAGGGAGGAAAAGGCACTTTACCCCTATGTTATACATATTATTTTTCAGACTCCCTCAAACAACAAGTCATTTTTAAATAATTTATTTATGAAACTCTCTATCTCTCTCTCTCAATGCCGCTACAGTCCTACTGGACCTAGGGCTCCCCTATCTTCCTCCTCCAATCATCTCTGCTCATGGTTACTCTCTCCTAGTTTCTTACTCGTAGGAGTTATTCATGAAACTAACAAACAAAATTTATTGAAGAACTAAAACTAAGAAGTAGGTAGAGTATAACTTATAGGCACGATATTTTCATTCTTGCATGCTAAATATTTTCTATTTGTGGTAGAGTAATTATTATTTATACTATTGTTAAACGTGCAGTTTTGAGCAGTGGTTATTTGAATACCACTAGAAGTGAGAACTGGAGCCAACGCAGTTTTCGTGATATTTTCCAAATATAGACTTCCAACCTCCGTGTTGCTTTACAGCAAGAATGTCTCCTCCAGAATTTGCAAGTATACTTGCCGAGGTTTTTCTGAAACTATTCCCGGTATAATTTATGGCATTAGGCACTTTGAAAAATTCAGCAATATTTGTATGGATGTTAGCAATAGTATTGTTCCCAACTATTTTGCTTTTAAAAATATTAACAGCTATACCCAACAGAACCAACTGCATGAATATAACACCAGAAATCGTGCTGACTTGCGTGTTGATCATCTCAGACTCTATGTTAGTCGCTACAGCAAAAATTACTTTGGCCCTAAATTCCTAAATAAATTGAAATTCAACTATAGAGAGCATAGCTTGTCAACCTTTAAAAACATTATTTCAAAAATACTAGTGGAAAAAGCCTACTATTCAATTGACGAATTTCTGAATTACTTCTAACGCCTACGCGCCTCTGCAGTGGACACTTAGGTAATAGTTGTATGTTTTTGTTTGTACGGCACAAGTTGAATTGTGGTGTAATATGTGATTTTTGTAAGTTTACTAAATGTTTTTTAATGTCAGTTTACTTAATGTATTCAAAAAGAAAAAAACCTTTTCGTACTTTTTACTATACGTTTCTTTACTTATGTGACGACTGTAAGCACTATTATTCTGTGTATTAGCATGATTGAATAAATAAATAAATAAATATTTGGTTGATACATCTTCCTGCTCTATAGCTGACAAATAAACGTGTCTGATCTATTTTAGGGCGTACAAATGTATATTTTCTATAAATGTCAATATAATTAGGGCCGATCTCCGGTGAAGCATTGATTACAAACATTGTCTACATATTTGTCACTTTTACTTTTCCTCCCTAGGGAAGAAAAGTATTTTTTCTCTCTAGGGAGGAAAAGTACGACTTTGCTCCCTACAATGAGGTAAAGAATTGAATACTTTGGATAACCTCTATCCAAAGTATACATTTTCTGGCCTCATTGTATGGAACGAAGTCGTACTTTTCCTCCCTGGAGTGAAAGAGTACTTTTCTTCCCTAGGGAGGAAAAGTTAAAAACAAAGTTGGAGAAATATTTTTCATACATAACTTTACAGTTTTGTGAAGTTTATAATGAACAAAAGGAATTTTTGTGAGAAGCAAGCCTGATGAATATAACAATGAAAAGATTTGAAGAGAAGTATTCTGTATTCTGTATTTTTGGGAGTGCAGTCGAGACCACAGCACTTAGGCCCCATTGGGCCCTTTGTGCATCCTCCCCGGGAACATCACCAGCCTAGGCTCCCAACCATCCCAGTCGTTTGAAAAAGAGAGTGATTGCACCTAGGGGGATTTCCCTCAAGGTGGCTAAAGTTGGCCACCGTACACCCAGAATGGATTCTCGGAGTGACAAGACAGCGGAGCATTCACAGAGGACATGCTGTACTGTCTCGTCTTTCTGTTCACAGCCTCTGCAGAGAGGTATATCGCTTAATCCCATATTAAATAAGGGCTTCCGAAGTTGGCAGTGTCCCGTTAAAATTCCCACGACATTGCGTAGTTTTCCTCTGGGCATCGACAGGTAAGTCATTGCTGCATCTTTATTGGGATAATTTAAAAGTTCCCTGGCTAGTCTGCAGGTGGTTGTTTCATCCCATAGGATTTTGAATTTTTGGTGGGTGTTCTCTTTCATCATTTGTGACTTTGCTGTCAGCGGTAGTAGGCTGGAAGGGCCAGGACCGAATATGTTCAGGCCGGCTGCTTTTCTAGCCAATTCGTCAGCTTTTTTGTTGCCATTGCATCTCGAGTGGCCTTTAACCCAGCACACCATAATTTGGTTTGTATGGGCTGCACCCGCAAGTGCTTGATGGCATTCCCATAGTGACTGTGAAGTTATTTTATGATTCTTCAGGGCCAGTAATGATTGTCTACTATCTGTGTAGATTTTAATGGTTTTGTTCGTTATGTTCCTACGAGCAATCTCGTTCGCGGCTATGGTTATGCCCATTAGCTCTGTCTGAACTATGTTGGCACATTTGTCCATGGTCCACTTAAGTTGAAATCGCAGGTATCTCGGATATATTCCACAGCCTGCTCCTTTTTCTCGCTTTGATCCGTCCGTGAAAATATTGATCGTTCCTTCATCGGAGGTCTCATTTCCACTGTTTGTGTGTATTGAGTAGGATTTGTCAAAAACAAATCGCGGGGGAATGCTGTCTGCCTTAACCCGTAGCAGGGGCATCGTGTTAGTAGCCTCAAGCCACAGGCGACGTCTAGTCTCCCCACATCCTACTTCTGGCTTTATACCAATAGTCTCAAGGCGTGCCATAGTTGCCAAGGCCACTTCTTGTAGATGAATATCCAAAGGTGGCAGGCATAGCATCACCTCTATTGCCCTATTTGGTGTTGTTCGCATAGCTCCGGTCACACTTAGACACGCGGTATTTTGTATCTGCCCCAGCTTGAGTTTTGCTGTTGCCTGTTGGCTTTTAGGCCACCAGACAACGGCTCCATAGGCTATCATCGGTCTCACGATGGCAGTATATATCCACATGACCACCCTGGGTTTTAGTCCCCAGGTTTTCCCCATGATCCTGCGGCACTGTCCGTAGGAGATGTGTGCCTTTTTTAGTCTTCTCTCCAGGTGAAGATTCCAAGTGAGTTTGGCGTCAATGGTCACTCCCAGATATTTGACCTCTGACATGAAACTTAATTCTGTGTTTAGGAGAACAGGTGCTTTTAATGGCCCCAGTTTCCTTTTCTTTGTGAAGAGAACCATCTCCGTCTTTCTGGGGTTGATTGATAGAGAGTTCTCCTCACACCATTTTTCGATTATTCTCAGGGCTCCCTGCATTCTGTCGCACAGAACTCCTTCAAATTTTCCACTTAGCAGTATCGTTAAGTCATCTGCGTATGCAATTGAGTAGAATTCCTAATCGCAGAGGCGGCGCAAGAGGATGTCGAGAACTAGGTTCCATAGCAGTATAGTATAATGATTACATATCTTCTGTTATTATTATGGAATTATAGTTTGAATTATTCGTTTTATGATACTTTATCGTCTCATAAATATTCAAAATGATAATTTTATTTAACAATCGAATTATGAAAAATATGCAAGTTGACGATGGTAAATTTAATATATTACTTAAAGCGAACTAGGGAACCTCCTCATTAATTTAAAAATCATCACACCATTTTCCAAGGAAGCTGGTTATATGTTTTCGAGACGACACAGTTGCAGAGTAGACGTTTCATGTCAGGAAGTTTGTATTCTCGCGACGGGATTCTGAATTTTCGATATAAACGGTGAATTGTTGTTTCCAATATCTTTGGTGGAGGGCGCTATGGGTTGTTATCCATTTAGTAGCCGGACGGTGAATTTGTATTGGAGAAAAATTAGAAATTTGTTAAATCACTCCTAGTCAAATAAGCTGCACTGATGAGATCTAATTAGATCGAAATAGCTGTATGCAGATTTTGAGTCAGGTTGGCATGACGTTTTCTATAATTCACTGTTGGATTGTAAATTCAGATTTGTCCTCTTGGAATACCTATAACTAGCTCCCTTGGAAAGTTGTTCGATAATTTCTAAATTTTCGAAGAATTTTCCTAGTTCGCTTTATGTAATATTTATATTCAGAGAACTCTGCAAATCTTTTGAATGAGGTTGCTTCAAACTGTAACTTTATCTTCACTTCAAAGAATATCAAATTACTAATTTGATGGGGACTGTTAAACCTCTGAACACATTTTGACAAATTATCAAATAACATCATTTCCAAATGTCAACCTTTAAAGAATTATCCCAAGACAATGTATCACATTCTGATATTTTACCAAACAGATAATTCAAACCTGATAGTTAATAGATCTGTTTCATTGCTCCAAAATTCCAGTTAGATTGATTTTTTATATCCTTTCAATCTGGTGCCGATGTTTCTACCTCTTTAACCAATATTAACAGCATCAAAATCAATACATTTTATTTTATATACACCAGATTACTTACAGTCTTATTACATGTCCTTATTATTGACCAACACTAATTACTTTTACTCATACTTATAGCTCTTATATTGGGTTCATTCAACCTAATGCAAATCTTGTGACTTTTGTTTTTGGGAACAGAGTTAATTGAGATAAATTTTTGATCATCTATATTCTTAGGTAAATACAAATGCTTGAGGGGCATTGATTTGAACAATATCGCTTTTAAAAAAACATTTGAATAAGGTTTCAAACTGTAACTTTATCTTCAGAATTGATGACAATAAAAAATATTGTAATACTATTTCAACAGGGACTGTTAAACAATACCAAAAAACCTCTTAATTCATTTTTACCAATGAACAAATAACATCATTTCCAAATGTAAACATTCAAGGAATTATCTCAATTCTTAAGACAATGTAACACTTTCTGATATTTTACCAAACATATAATTTAAATCTGATAGAAGGATAGATTTGTTTCATTTCATGAAACAATGGTACTAGAATGAAAATGGTAGAATCCGAGGTCAAATCCCATCAAAGAACCAGTCTCTCATCATTAAACTGAGCTGAACTACATCGCAACACTTACGAAATGCTCATCGAATGCTTTGATCTCGATGTAGGTATAATAGAATTTGACCTATAACTCCATAAACTGAAGAACGGAAGGATGCATGGTTAGACAATCTATCACGGCTACGTAGTGCGTTTACTCTTTTATACAAACTAGTGAAAGTAAAATCTCTGAAGAATAACACGAAATATCAACGTAAATTAAATATTTTCAAACAAATATTTAGATGTTCAGGGTGGACCAACTTCGATGATATTTGGGGATTTTAGACCAGGGTAGAAAGTGATAAAAAGTGAATGAAAATAATAGTAGGACGAAACTCATTGGAAAATAAAATTTAAAAAAATAATAAAATAAAAATACGTTTATTATTAAATCTGAGATAATACAATAAAATATAGACATGAAAACAAAGTAGTATAACCAATAAACGTAAGTAGAAATTCCACAGAAGAAATATTATCAAAATATCCCTTGTGCGTGGTGAGATGTAGTTTAGATTACAACACAAACATAAACATACAATACAACTATAATAGACTAAGATAATCCATATATTACAATGGTATAATGATTCAAGATAACTCACAATCTTAGAGAATAGTGAGCACAATGATTGATTAATTTGTCCTCTATCATGTTACACCTCACATATATATGACCCACGTCCCACATACATGCATATATATGCATATACGTCTCACACATGACAAATTCACATCACTTACCCGATGAAAAGCAAAACTGGATATTCGATCTTTCAATATTTACTTCTGGTTTATCAAGTCATGGATCGTTTTTCTTGTTTGACTATTCAGCCAGTTCCTCAAGCAGCGCTTGAAATGGGCTTGGCTTTTACTTTTCCGAACTTCTTCCGGCACAAGATTGTAGATTCTTGGTGCCTGATATGATAACGATCTACATCCTATGGACTTGTTTCTTCTTGGGAGAAAATAGTTTGATATATTCCTTGTTTCATATGGATGAGAAATTTTTTTCAATCTAATTTTTTGTTTGAATACATTGAGTGCAGCTTTCCAAAAATACAGTTGTCTAGCATCCAAGACCCCACTTGACTGAAAGATCATATCACTGGAATATACACGGTTTTTATTGTACACAATCTTGAGAATCCATTTCTGAATCACATCCAAGTTCTTGTAGTACGCATCACATACAACCCCCCCCCATCCCAGTAAACCATAGCCGATTTGAGACTGAACAAGAGAAAAGTATAATATTTTCAGTTGTTGTGTATCGAGAAAGCCCCTCAAATACCTAAACCTCCATAAAAATCCTCTGATTTTATTGACAACATTTTTAATTTGTATATCCCATTTTAAATGCTGATCAATTATTATTCCTAAGTAGGTAATCTGCTTAGCCTCCGGAATGAATGCCTCCCCAATTTTTAGCGCACCAAGATCAGGTGAAGAATTTACATATGATGCGAAGGAAATGTATTTTGTTTTAGTATAATTCATTGTCAATGTGTTAAATCTAAACCACTTATTGATTCGCTACATTTCTTTTTCTGTTACCTCCTTCAATTTTTCCCAACTGCTTTCCCTGTATATAACTGCTGTGTTGTCAGCAAAACATATAATTCTACCTCTCAGGTCAAGTTCAAGAAGTCCATTTATATATACAGAGAATAACAGTGGTCCAATCACTGTACCCTGGGGGACCCCGGAGGAGAATATAATAAAAATGAAACCAAAAATAATTTACGGGCGATCTGAGGTCGGGAAGGGAGTGAGCTTTTAAGGGTAAAAAACGATATATCTCGGTAGGTAATAAAAATATATACAACTTTTGTATTTTTCATGTACAGGGTGGGCCAATTTCGAAGTGATTTAGAGGTTAAGAGTACCTACCTCTAGCATAGATAGCGAAAAACTAATAGACATGTCCTGTGCTCAATTTTCGAGACAAGTTCAAATATAAAAACTACTTTTTGATACGTTAAGTCGTTTTCAAGTTACAGGGGGTAGTTTCAAAAGTTTGCAATTTTGAAAAGTCGATATATCTTTTTGAAGTGAAACTTCTCTGGGTGCATGAGGGTCAAATTTTTAAGGATGAAACGCGACGCGAAAGTGTGGGACGTTTTTTTCCAAGAAGAGGATGAGAGCGATTGAGAGAGGGAGCGAGAAAGAAAGGGAGATCGAGAAAAAATAAACGCTATTGGTTGATGTACTCGTTTAGTAGTTAAATATTACAACTTTAGACGGCAATTTGTCGCATAACGTCTTGTACTATAGTAAACACAGATCTTTTTCATATGAACGAGATTCAAAAATTAGTTTTCCAAAGAAGTTTTACTTCTGATATGTCTACATTTTACGCACGCACTTTTTTATTATCAAAATTATCTTTTTCCGAAGAAAATTCTTTTTAGTTTTATTGAAGATCAATTTACCACTGAAAATCAAAATGTTAAATTACATTTAGTTTTTGAGAGATTACACAAACTTGATATTTTTCTGATAGAACATGACATATTTTATTTTTTTGTTAAAATCTACTAAAAACTTAGTTTTAAAAATAGTTTTGAAGTAATAACCTTTAGTTATACCTTTGAAATTTATTTAGAAAAATAAAATTTTTTTGTGTTACACATCATTTCAAAGTCGAAGCCAACTATGGTTATTTTCAAAATCGTGAAATATTGAAAGAAACTAATAACCAAAACTTTGCGTGTGATACATCAATTCAAAAGAAATTTTGTGTAGATTTTAACAAAAAAATTTAATATCGCATGGTCCATGAGAAGAATATCAAGTTTGTGTAATATCTCAAAAACTGAATATAATTTGACATTTTGGTGTTCAATGGTCTTCAAAAAAAATAAAAAATTTCCTTTCGAAAAATCGATAATTTTGATAATAAAAAAATATAGCGACTCTCCAAAAATGCAAACTTTTGAAAATCCCCCTGTAGCTCGAAAACGTCTCGACGTATCAAAAAGCGGTTTCCATATTTGAACTTGTCTCGAATATAAGCCCAGGATGTGTATTCGTTTTTCGGTATCTATGCAAGAGGTACCGTAAACCCCAAATCCCTTCGAGAATAGCCCATTCTGTACTGTAAGATTAGTTCATAGAATATTTTTACACTCATTGTACAAGGTTTTCAGTTTTGGATATGTCATTTCATCATATTTATCAACTAATAACAATCAAATCATGAAAAACATACTAGTCGACCATGGTCGATTTCATACGTTACATAAAGTGAACAAGGAAAATTCTTCAATAATTTTAAAAAATTATCAAACAACTTTCCAAGGAAGCTGGTTATACGTATTCAGCAACGCAAAATCTGCATTCACAATCGAACGGTGAATTATAGAAATTGTCAAGTCACCCCGACTCAAAATCTGCATACAGCTGTTTCGATCTTATTAGATCTCATCAGTGCAGCTTATTTGACTCGGAGTGAATTAACAAATTTCTAATTGTTCACCAATACAAATCGTGGTCAGTAACAATGGATAAATAACAATCCAGAGCGCCATCCCACCAAAGATATTGGGAAACAACAATTCACCGCTTAGACTGAAAATGCAGAAATTCGTCGCCCAAACACGTACCTCCTGATATGAAGATATCTACTCTACAACTGTGATGTATATGATTCCAAGGCACACTAACATAGTGATTTAAAACCTTTGGATATACTCACGAGAGCGCGCTCCGAATATTCTAGTCGCTTAATACGCAAAATATAACAATCAAATCATGAAAAACATACTAGTCGACCATGGTCGATTTCATACATACTAGTCGACCATGAATTTTGTTTATAACTTGAAAACAAAAAGAGAATGCGTCCTCCATTTTTTTGTTTCCTGTAATCCACCACTGATGCAGAAAACACCACTTTTTCGCATAATTGTAAAAATCATCACTTTTTATAACTAGTGTGGGAAACATTGCTTTATTGTAATAGTGCAGAATACCTCTACATTCATTCTCAAATAGAGAAGTTGTAATTTTTAGGATGAAGAACAGACAGACTAGCTTAGTTTAGATATTTAATCATGATATAAAGTTTTACAGTTTCTGTAGGTAACATAGCCGCTATTTTTTCTGGTCATTCTCTGAAATGTAAAATGAGGAACTAAAATATCAACTTTCAATTACTCACTGGAACAAACAACTAATTCTATTGGAATCATAATATAGCGATAGCTAATTTAACTCTGATGTTAAAAATAATTAAAAAATTATAAAATAATTTTTTTTTGAGACATTTTTTTCAATCATCTTGTTTATTTCTGTATGTGTGATAAAATATTGTATCTGAAACTGGCAAGAATATTTCGCATTTTCAAAGCTGGTCGGATAATAACGATTCACTGTTTTACGGTCCTGTAAGACACATTTTCCTAAAAGGATATTCTTTATCAAAGATTCTTTTTTCATATTATTGGCTTGCGCCTGCAGATAAACTCCATAGAAAATTAAGTATGTCGGTTGGTTGAGTTACGGGAGCTAGAACACTGTAGCATATTCATAAAATAATACATAAAAAAATTAAGGACACCCTACTGCGTAGCACTAGGAATGATAAAACCCCTCGGCGCATGTGCATGTCGTCAATATTTTTTGAATGTACCTATTATATAAATTAAAAAACAATGAAAGTCGATATCACGAATAAAATCCGTGCAAATTCAGCAAAAAAATTTATTGTTTGACTGTCGAATTTGAATATCCTATCCCGGCTCATTTTGCTGCAAATTATGAATCAAATTGATCAGATATCTCTATGGATGGGAAGCAGACACAGACGCAGAATCAAGCTTAAGCTATCAACGTCGCTTGGTTACCGTGGCACACAGAGCACTTCGACGCATGTTTTGTAGGACTTCGTACATATAGACCTTGGCGCATGCGCATGTCGTAATGCCTATCTAAAAAACGCTATAATTTTTTATTCTTCGTTGGGAAAAAATTGGGAACGAAACTTCTCTGATGAAATCATATGTATTTTATCGATATCCGTTGGAATTTTTAAAATCGGACCAGATCCCAACTTTTTGTAGTGAGAATTTAGCTTCACCTCGGGGTAAAAACGCTATAGGGGAGACCGGGTACAAAAGTAACATTTTGTACTTTCGCCTTGGTTTCTCGTTAGGTGTTATTATTTCGGTGAAATTGATATAGCCATACATAAATTTCGTTTATGTTCTATACATTAGCATCTTAAATTACCTTATAATTGTGTATTTTGCATGAATCACAGAAATTTTAAAAAAATTTGTCATTTGTCATTGACCACGTTGGCGGGCCGAAAGTAACACGTTGTGGGTCGAAAGTAACAGGGCAAAGTGGTTTGTAATGAATATGATAGGACATATTTAATCAAACAAATATTTATTGGAAAATTCAGTGTCAGTCTTCTCTATTCAGACTCGCAATTATGGCACACATAATTCATTGACGCATTCAGTACCTATGAGAGCAAATTTTGCATTCGAAACAATGTAAACCTTGCTCATTCAGTCGACTATTGCTAGAATTTTCTAAACAAACAAGGTAGAAGCAATCTTCGTCGTCAAATTTATTTTCCTTGTCTACAACTGCGCTAGTATTTCTAGCTTAAATTTTTTTTATATATCTATGCAATGTAACATGGCAGGCATTCAATTTTTTTTGCCATGGCTCTAATTTTTTCACCATCATTAAAATGCTCTTCAGCCGCTTTTCGATAGACTTCCATGTTAGTTGTTATTCGTGCGGTGGTTATTATGTGTTGTCGCGGCATTTTGTTGAAATAAACACACACATAAAAAGTTTACTTAGAGCAAATCAATATGGGGACAAAAGTAACATTTTACTTATGTACCGACTACGTTACTTTTGTACCCTACAGCATTTTTGTTAGAACATGAAAGATAACCTGAAAACGGAACATGCTAGACAAAAACGAATTCAAGCACTGTAAAATTAAGCTAATCTAGTATCAATATGTAAATATTCAGATTAATATCATCCCTTCAATACTACATAAACATTAAATAAGTAAACGTCAAAAAATTTATTTTTGATTTGTGAAATCACGTAGCGTCCTCTCACACGATCTAACAGTGCGTGGCGCGAGCGGCGATCGAATGCAACTGAAGGTGGCACCACTGGCTATCACCTGACAGCAACTAAGTGGTGTTTTGACAATTCTTTAAACCTACAGAGCATTTGTTACTTTCGACCCGCCGTTACTTTTGTACCCGGTCTCCCCTATTTTTTTATTCTTCGTTAGGAAAAAGTGGTAATTCAAATTCCCTAATGAAATCATATGTGTTTTATCGATATCCGTTGGAATTTTTAAAATCGGGCCAGTTACCAACTTTTTGTCGTGAGACTATAACCCCTTTAGCTTCGCCTCGGGCTAAAAATTGGAATACTGTTTTAACGTTTAATAGAGATCTCAATCTATATAATACCAGATTAAGCAATAGTATATATATTTAGAAATTGTAAGAAGTAAGTAATAGTGGTCTAAGTAGGGCTGTGGGTCGGCACAATCAATAATTACCACTATCTCTTGAAAATATCACAAATTATGCTGCACTTTTGAAACAGCTCAAACAACACTTACGGTTATAAATAGTTAATGTTCAATACTCTATATGCACTATAATATCAATAGATGACGTTAGTTTCGAAAAATTTAATACTATTAACTAGGCGCTTAGAATTGAGGACTGTTGCGCAAGACCATTATTAGATATGGGTTATTTTTTTATTGATTCCTATACCAGTTATTGATACACTGTTCAGAAAGTCATAAACAGAATTTCAAAGTTTCATATAAAACCAACAATAGCCTTGGAAAATTGATTAAAAACAACAAATCAAAAATTCATAGAGATGAACGTACTGGTGTTTATAAACTCGACTGTAACGATTGTGAAAAATTCTATGTAGGACGTACAATTAGAAATTTCCAAACATGAATACACGCACACCAACGTAGCTATATTAAGCAGAAAACTGACTCTAATTATGAGTGTCATCTTATTCAAGAAAACCATACTTTTGATCACAATAATAATATAGGTATTACAGTTGAAAAATAGTCTCCACAAAACAAACTATTGGAAATCCCTTTACATCAATAAATATGAAAATTCTGTAAACTTAGTTAACGACAAGATTGAAGTAAACCTTTTCCTCTCCTTAATCTGCTCAATTGTTATTTAGTTTTTCTAGGAACCCCTGTGTTATGTTCAATTTTTCGGGTAAATAGATTGTTTTGTAATACAATAATTTAGTATGAGATTAAGTCAATATAATAATAATAATAATAATAATAATAATAAAAGACTTTATTTCAACCTCGGCGAAGTCAAGCTATGAGCTTCTCCACTTATTTGCGAAACACTTTTACGTAACAGATTTTATTTCAACCTGTGAAAAGTTAGTTTTTATTTCTTTATAAAGTTATGAATATGAACTTTTACCAAGTAAATGCCAATTCAATTCAATGTTCAGTAAGTTTATGTTTATGTTGTAACGTGTGTGTTTTCTGTAATAAACGTTTTTGGAAAAAAAATATTTGACTTTGCTGAATTCATTTATAATGGAGGGCAGTGGAGGTTTATTGAAATTCTTAGGAAATTTCATTACATTTCTCAGGGAATACAATGATGATAATAGATTCCAATTTTTTTTATAGCTCAAAATTACTGTAGAAGCAAAGAGCTTAATTAAGGATACCATAGGATTTTTTTCTACCCAGAAACAACTAAAGTAGGGCATCATAATTTTTATTTCTCTCTTTCGTTCAATATTACTTAATTTCAGCTCTTACTGCACCTCCTGCATTAATTACATTTATCCTGATGTCAATGTGAAGGTAATAACCTTCAAAATTGCAAAGTTTGAACGCTTGACTGACTTCTCGGTCTAGTGCGTTTCTCTACTTGAAAAAAATATATCTTTCAGTATAATATGTAGGTGAATATAATATAGGTACATTCCTATATATACATTGGCTCCGACTTATGAAAAAAATTAGGTGGGGGGCCATACCGGGGGACTTTTGTAAATATTAGATGAAAAATACTCAGTTGAAAATATTTTTTCAGCATTTTAGAGTTATATCATTAACAAAACTCCGAATACTCGTCTGTCGATAACGCAACACTCCGGGAAACTCGAAAAGCTTGTCACATTTTTTGAAGAAACAAAACATAAACACATACCTGATTTTCGTAAAAGGCTAATTCAGTTTGAAGTAAAATTATATATATATATATATTATATATAATATATAATATATTATATACATATATATATATATATATAATATATATATATATATATATATATATATATATATATATATATATATATATATAGACTATTACAGAGCAGTAAATATATAGCTCTGAAAGACTGATTATATTTAAATAAATCCTTAAGTATACAGTAATAGCACTTTGATTAATGAGTGAAAATTTAACATTCTGTATGGATTTCATTCTCTATTTTCTAAAGATTTTTAATATATTTTGTATTTGTGAAATGTAAAATATTTTTTTTGATTTTCTTTTCCATCCTTCATCATTCCAAATGATTCAATTTGAACGAAAATTACTTGTTTATGAACATCTCAAGTGTTTCCATTAATACCAACATTACCAATTACCAACTTGTTACCAATAAACAAATATTGCAAATCGAACTGTCAATCACAGACGTTACTTCACTTGACAGTTGTATATAAGAATAGAATGCCAAAATCTTGGAAACTATTAAAGAGTGAAATTTTTTTTGTACCCTTCACTGAAATCTCCCTTAAACATTCAACCTGCTTAACTACAGTCGTGAAAAATTCAGTGTATGCCATCTGAAGCGAAACAAACGAACTTCAGGGTATTTATTCTTTTGAAAGCAAAAAACCGCCAGAGACGAAGTTTGTTTTCGAAGAGAAAGTAATCTGTTAATATTTTTTACCCTCAAGTTCGAACCTGACGGTTGGGTGACAGGTTCCCTTTGAAAATTGAATAGAATAACGGATCGGGTTTCTCATTCGAAAAGTTGTTGAAATCTTCTTTCAAAGCTCGCGGTTTTGGATAGTGTTCTGCAATTTTGTATCAAATTTCACTTACAATTGAGAAATAAACTTCCCTGAGAAAAAGGCATTTCTTTTTTAATGTGGTACCACTCGATCCCTCATTTAATTTAAGTTTTCGAGGGTTGAAAGATATATATATATATATATATATATATATATATATATATATATATATATATATATATATATATATATATAGGGTGTTTCGCACATAAACCATAAACATTTTCAAAGATATTCTTGGGGTCTTTGCTACCTTTCCACCCTTGGACCCTGGGTCCTGAGAGTGACGGTGAATGAAATATGGTTTTCCAGAAACGTCAAAAAATGACGACTTTTTCAAACTCAGTTCTCAATGTTGAAGTTTGATTGCACAGACGTCCTTTTGTTTCTACTTTTTTGTCCAGCCGTGAGCGTACAAAAAAGTGTACTTTTTTGTATGGCAATTTCAAGAACGTCGGGCGGCGTACAGTTGGGTTCCGAGTCCGACATAATGTATAATGTGTAAGAAAAATCTTATATATTTTACTAGTTATTTCTTAATACTCAGGTACTTACAAAAAACGCACAGTCCTATAATACGTAGACTTTAAATGTTTCTGACAATTATTTTGTTGAATTGTCAAATTTGTGTTGCTTTGACACCTACAGAACCAGTAAGCAACGCAATCTAGTTTCACGTTTTTTACATCTAATTCTTTTTAAAAATATCATCTTAATTTTATCGTTTGAAAACCGTTTGCGGAAAAAATGTTTTATTCGGAGAAAGGCACTTTTTGTGGCTCGACTAAAATTAAAATGAAAAAAAATACAAACATTTAGTCTCGCCACAAAAAGTATCACTTTTAATTCTAATAAAACAATATACCTACTGTTTTTCAAAGTTTTTTATTGATTACTGTGATAGCACCAATTTTTTGAAATTCTGTGATGTATTCTTGTTCAAATAGTTGATAGTTTTTATTCAAATTGAATAATGCCAAAGGAACATACTAGATTTTTTATTCTACGGTACGCTACACATTACAAAGAAAAACATTCAGCTTCAAATGACAGATTTTCCGTAAGAATTGCGGAGATTGTTCGGAGTTAGTGAGAAAAAATTTTTATTTTTATGATCGCTTATTTCAACGAATACAGGATTTTTGGTTAACGAAATTATTATTTTCGTGGGAAAAAACCTCATATATTGAAACTGTAATTTAGAATGAAAATTATCAATTAATAAGTATACTTTGAAGAATACTAAAAACGAATTTTATTTAATTCTTCTTCAGGGCTTTAAATTTTGAGGTTATTTGTAGGATTTCTGCCAGGCTCAAAACAGATTTCGTCTTTAAATTTAAAGTAATTAAGTTCGGACATCACATGTATTTTTGTTAGTATTTAACTTTATTTATGAATACTTAAGGTTATTCAGCAATTATCTTAATTTGATATCAAATAATTGGGATAATTGCTTGAAAAAAAAATTCATCCAACAAATCAGTCGTTTTACCCTTATGATCAATTTAAAACTATATATATATATATATATATATATATATATATATATATATATATATATATATATATATATATATATATATATATATATATATATATATTGACAATAATTTTGTGAAAGTTTGTAGTATAACTACAGGTATATTTATTTTTAGTTTTTTCATTTTATCCTGATAAGAAATCACTTCGAAAAGAGAATATTTTTCTTAATTGCTAAATTTTTAGTTTTTTGTTGGGTAAACAGTTTAGTATAATAGATAGACCTCGGAAATTTGATTTATTTTAATCAATCGATTCACTCTAAAAAACATTAAATAATGCAATATAAATTTGTGGTTTGTCAAACTACGGGTAGATACAGATGAACAATTTCTGTACCAAATTCCTAATGAAATTAGGATTATGTAAGAACCCCTGCGATACTTAAAATAGGTATCATAGACTCAGTAATCAGAAAAGAACGTGACGCAGAATCACACATTGTGAAATGTCCAGATATATAAACAACAAATGTATGAGAATTGATTTTTAAAAGAAAAAACGGAACCCTTATAGGATCACTTTGTTGTCCGTCCGTCCGTCTCTCTGTCAAGACCTTTTTTCTCAGGAACGCGTGGAGGTATCAAGCTGGAATTTATATCAAATGCTCAGGTCTACTCTCCCTTGGAGCTCTGAAAAAAAATCAAACTTCTAAGCCAACGCAATCAAAAGATACAGCCGTTTATGCCGCAAATTTCCGCAAATTTTCGACAATCGTAAGGGAATCAAAACCTACAGGGTACCATCAGTGAACTCAGAATCTTGACATTTAGTACGAAGCAACGTCTTATGGCACAGATAAAGGAAAAATTGCGAAAACCGAAAAATTTTAGTTACATCATATATTAAAAAAAATTCTATCGCAGCGAGCTGCATTAGAAAAGCAGGTTTTCAAAATGTATCCAGTTTAAAAAATCTATTCATTCAATTACGATTTTTTTTCTAAATCCTAGAAACAAAAATTGCG
>JARQZK010003108.1:0-30000 GCA_030704885.1 Cynegetis impunctata | reverse complement strand
GATTAATTAGTGAAGGAATTGTAAGAAAATTTTATTTTTTCTAAGTTATAATAATATTTTTTTTATTATTAACAAATATAATGTAATATAAACTTAGTAGTATATAGTATAAACAGTAGGCTCAATTTTAGTGATAATCGGCTTGTGGTAACTGAAGTAGGAAGTTTGGGATTCTATTTCATTTAAATGTCTTGAAAAAACTATATAATATTACCCGTTACAACCATGGTAGGCGCAGAACCTACCATCGAAAGTTGATAAGGCAGACATTTGAAAGATGCGTCGCCGGTACGAGACCGTGCGATCAGTTTAAAGTTATTCAGAGTCACCAAATGGGTCGATGACCACCAATGAAGTGACATTTGTTTAAAACGAAAATTAAGCATACTTTTGTCTAAAACTAAGTTCACAAAGTAATTATTTGTATTATTCTTCAATACGCAATTGGAACATAGTTTCGAATAATTTTACTTTTCAACAATATTCGTGCAGAACGAACAGCTTAATATTGAACTACAATTGCAGGTCCCTTAAATCTCCGCCCTGACATCTTACCGCAGGAGTACTGTACTACTATGAAAGATCTCTCAGCTATTATTCTTTGACTCTACCATTATAGATAACTAGCTTGCTTTCTATGAGAGAGAGAGAGAGACAGACAGAGAAACACGCGCACGGCGAATGCGCGCAAAAAGTGTCGTTACAACTTTTGGTCTTAATTTTTTCCGTCTAGCCCCCTTTCGAAACGCGCAATAAGGAACTTCGTTTTAAAAATTTTGAAAAATTATTACAATTTGATAAAATCTCGCAGACGCTTGCTTCGTTTCTTTCTACATGTAGCTTCAGAGCAATATATCTCTTAAAAAGACACAGAAGGATAGCGATATGTTTTATGCCCAACCCTTGTACATAAGCAGTACAATTTTCAGTACAGTACAGTTCTCCTTGAACTACACTATAGTTATTATTGAATAGAAGTAGCCAACATGCAGAGATTCAGCGAATTAATTTTTTTCGATTTAGTAATGTGATAAGGAAAAACAGCTGTCTTAGTTGAAGTGATTTATGATTTATCTAGTATTTACCATATGATGTGAAAATTGTTGAGTTCTCGTGTGATACTTATAGCTTTCTCCAAAGGTTGTCGAATGACATTTAATTATCAGCTATAATAACCCAAGAACAGTGATAATTAGCAATAATTGTGTCATAGATTTTCAATAGCATGTTGCATAATTTGTGACTTAAAATCAATGTGCTTTAGAAAAGTTATATCGAAATTATAAAAATTTAACAATGTTCGAGGTATATTTATCGATTAAATTATTCTTTTCGTACCAAATCTTGAAACCGACAGTTTTGTAAATTGTCAAATTGACAACTATACTTGATCACAGAAAATATTTTTAAATTACCTTGGAAACATTTACAAATAAATAATAATTACCCAAGGGTTGTTATCGTGAGTAATTGCACAAGTGCATCAAAATTACCGATAATTTTGCATGACAGCGTGTTGTCAAAAAACTGCATGAGTTCATTTTCATTTTTGGAGAAAGAACCCGACACCGAAGGTCTCCAAAATATGAAAATGACCGAATGCAGTTTTTTAAAGACAACACGCTGGAATGCGTAATTATCCGGTTATTTTGATGCACGAGTGTAATTTGGGGGAATATTTCCCGAATAAACTTTCAACTTGTCAAACTGACGTTAGTAATTCATAAATTCTCAGCTTGTCATCGAAAAACGTAATATGAACTATGCTGCTATGCAATTATCGGTCTACAATGCAATTATCGCAGGGCTCTTTCGCTTTCTACAATGCAATTATCGCTGTAATTTTCGATAACTACATTCTATTTACAAGGGATTTTTGACAGGAGGGAAATATTCGCTGTAATTTTCGATAATTGCATTCTATTTACAAGGGATTTTTGACAGGAGGGAAATATTCGTAAGTAATTGCACGAGTGCTTCTGAATTACCGGTAATTTTGCATGACAGCGTGTTGTCAAAAAACTGCATGAATTCATTTTCATTTTTGGAAAAATACGAAAATGACCGAATGTTTATTGTGATGCACGAGTGTAATTTCGGGGAATATTTCCCGAATAGGAACATGGTTTTAAAATAGGAATTACTAAAGATACGTACGATGCAATTATCACAGGGCTCTTTCGCTTTCTACAATGCAATTATCGTAAGTAATTGTACAAGTGCATCAAAATAACCGATAATTTTGCATGACAGCGTGTTGTCAAAAAACTGCATGAGTTCATTTTCATTTTTGGAGAAAGAGCCCGACACCGAAGGTGGAGGGCTCTTTCTCCAAAATATGAAAATGACCGAATGCAGTTTTTTAAAGACAACACGCTGGAATGCGAAATTATCCGGTTATTTTGATGCACGAATGTAATTTGGGGGAATATTTCCCGAATAAACTTTCAACTTGTCAAACTGACGTTAGTAATTCATAAATTTTCAGCTTGTCATCAATAACCGTGATATGAACTATGCTACTATGCAATTATCGGTCTACAATGCAATTATCGCAGGGCTCTTTCGCTTTCTACAATGCAATTATTGCTGTAATTTTCGATAATTGCATTCCATTTACAAGGGATTTTTGACAGGAGGGAAATATTCACTTATAATCTCCCTAGTGCTTGAATTATTTTCGGAAATTTCCGGATGTTAATTCAATGACGAGGGGGATTCGGTAAGAAAATTTCACAGCCAAAATATATTTAAAAAAAATTAAAAAATTTGACATGTTTCATTTTGACCGTGTGATAGCTGTCAAGAAAAAATTTCCACTCATTAATTTTGTTCGCCTAGCTTGGCAGGAGGAGAAAAATTTCCGAAATATGTAAAGGTTGTCATTGGTAGCTGTCGACATGAAAGTGTGTGATTGGCTTGAAATGATAGGTGTGAAATTTTTGCTGTAATTTTTGATAATTGCATTCCATTTCCATGAAGTTTTTGACAGGAGGAAAATATTCGCTGTAATTTTCGATAATTGCATTCCGTTTTTATGGGATTTTTGACAGGAGAGAAATATTCGCTGTAATTTTCGATAATTGCATTCCGTTTACATGGAATTTTTGACAAGAGGGAAATATTCGCTGTAATTTTCGATAATTGAAATCCGTTTACATGGAATTTTTGACAAGAGGAAAATATTCGCTGTAATTTTCGATATTCGAAATCCGTTTACATGGAATTTTTGACAAGAGGGAAATATTCGCTGTAATTTTCGATAATTGAAATCCGTTTACATGGAATTTTTGACAAGAGGAAACTATTCGCTGTAATTTTCGATAATTGAAATCCGTTTACATGGAATTTTTGACAGGAGCGAAATATTCGCTGTAATTTTCGATAATTGAAATCCGTTTACATGAAATTTTTGACAAGAGGGAAATATTTTCGATAATTGTATTCCGTTTATATGGGATTCTTGACAGGAGGGAATTCAGTATAATTGATTTCTATTTGGCTATTTTTGGAAACGTGACTGAAAATACATAGTTTTAATATGTTTGAATAATATGTTCAGTCAAAAATTATCAAATCAATTTTCATGATCAAATTTTTATCCTAAAACTATTTTCCCCCTCAACCACAAGAATACAAAGAATAAAACTGAACTCATTATTATTATAACAGAATTAGTGTAGATTACATCTTAATAATATGTTAACCTTGCTCTTATCATGTGACAAAGATTGTATTCTATACGAATCAGAGTATCCAAATAATTTTCATGTAGGTCCAATCCATTAACAATGACCTTTCATGTTAAATGGCAACGGGAATTAAAGATCTGCAACAATTAATTATGCCAAGACCTTTCATGCTTGCATCAGGGCGTATCCCACTTATGTGTTTTGATGGTATTAAGAATTAAATTACCCGAAATATTAATTAAATCGGAAGTCAAGGAGAACATGGGGTATAGTTGGAGCATTCAATAATCTACAATTGATATAAAAAAACCTGAATTGCGTTGTTTCACGCTTTCGTTCACTCAATAAACCATTGAATAATTGAATCTGATTAATTCGACCATTTTGGTAACCTTAGTTTAATTGGAAATTATATTTTATTTGAATATTACCTATCCCGCATGATTGATCTTCTTCGATCTAGAGAAACTATTATTTTGCAATTGATTAATTATGTCTAAAATTGAGAAGATAGGTACATTAGAAGTAAAACTGTTTGCCAAATTATATATGACTCTGATGTAAATGTAAACCAGGTAGTCAGTTTAATAATTGAGTTTAACATCACACTCTCCGTTCTTTTTTCAATGTGCAACTTTCTGGGAAATCGAAAGCATCTAAAGCGTTTCATGGGTTTTCGAAGGCGGCGCGGAGGTAAAAAATAGTTATTTATGTAACGCTTTAGGATCTAGTAACGCACGTGGAGCATACAAGATTTTATTTTTCACGAAAAAATCATTTTATTATAATGGAAAATCGATTTTAAAATCAATTCATTGCTCCTATACTTTCCATTTTCCTTCTCATAGAAGGCATGTCATTTATGGATATTTTGACGTTTGTTGAATATTTTTGTCATCATTATTAGTGAATGTCATTGCTGCTTTCTTTGTGTAGTCTTATAAAAATAACGAAAATGAAAATGAATTTACTCAAGAATATCATAGAAAATGCAGCCAAAGCTGCGAATAATTCATTGCCGGAGAAATCCTGAGTCGTATACGACAAGGGGTATGAAGTATTTAATCAATGAAAGTTGCTTCAGTTGTCCTCGTACAATGAGCGGGCGTTATGAGTGTATTTATAGCAACCGTATCTAAGGTAAAATAAACAAATAATATACAAGTGAAAAATAAAAGGAATCTAGGAACGTGGCTGTGTGAAAACTGGGAATCAGACAGAGAAATCAGATGCCGGATTGAAAATACCCGCAAATCGTTCATGAAATTCAAAAAAGTGCTCACCAATACTGATTTCGATCTTGGCTTGAGAATTGCATTTGTCAAATGCTATTTTTGGACGGTGTTGCTTTATGGAATGGAGGGATGGACACTGAAGGTGAGCACTATGAACAAGCTGGGGGCATTCGAGATGTGGGTCTATAGGCGTGTACTGAGGATTCCATGGACTGCAAGAAGAACCAACGAGGAGGTTTTGAGAATGATAAACAAAGACCGCGAACTGTTAGACATCATTAAACGTCGAAAAACAGCATACCTGGGCAACGTAATACGCAACGAGAGGTACCAATTCCTGCAGTTGATAATTGAGGGGAAGATTGAGGGAAAGAGAGGAATCGGCAGGAAAAAGATGTCATGGCTCCGCAACGTTAGGCAATGGACAGGACCGAGGACAATGCAAGAACTAATACACACCATACGTAATAGGGAGAAGTGGACGAATGTGATCGCAAACATCCATTAATGAACATGCAGCAGAAGAAGAAGAAGAAAAATAAAATATTTTTCGAGAAATTGAGAACCTCCAAGTGCCTTGCAATTTGGTTTAGACGGATGAAAATTTGTATATGGATTGAGTTGATGTTGAGGAGCTGTCGTTATTTTTATATTAAGAGTTCTCATTTCTTCATATTGTTTGAAGGTTTACATATATCCAGATTGAGTTAGATTATTAAAAATTTTACGTGGATTGAGTTGATTATAGAAAAATGCACTGTAGTGGTTTCCACTATTTTGCTCAACTGTAACTATTTTAATGAAGAAAATTCATATTTTTTCTTGGTTTTTGAGGTTTTTGCGCAACTGCACAACTCCTTCAGATTGAGTTATAGGGTTGAAACTTCATACGCCGATTAAATTTTTATAAGGTTACAACTATTTTTCTCAACAGCCGATAATTGAATGTGAAATTTCATGTTTTTTTTCTCGAAAGTTTTGCTCTGCTTCACAACTCTCAAATTTATCGGGTTAAGACTTTGAATTTAATAGCGAACATAAATGAGGAGAAAGTATGGCCTTAGTGACGAAGCTTTATAGCTCACGCATCTTTAATCTTATTTTCCCATAAAATACATACACACACACATATAGGTATATATATATATATATATATATATATATAATATATATATATATATATATATATATATATATATATATATATATATTTATTTATTTGAATTGTTGTTGCCTGTGATTTATTTTTTAATCTCTTGATAATTATTAGCAATAACAGGCTGGTTGAATGCTTAAAAAACTCGATTTTATTAATATAATTAATTCGTGGATAAAGCCACGAGTGTCGTGGCGAACGTCAACTTTTTAATAAATCGAGTTTTTTTAAGATTCAACAAGCCTGTTATTGCTAATAATTATCAAGATTATATATATATATATATATATATATATATTATTATATATATATATATATATATATATTTATTTATTTGAATTGTTGTTGCCTGTGATCTATTTTTAATCTCTTGATAATTATTAGCAATAACAGGCTGGTTGAATCTTAAAAAACTCGATTTTATTAAAAAGTTGACGTTTCACTACGATATTCGAAAAAATTGAAATTTCTTTGACATTTATTGATTTGAAAAAACCATAGCAGAGGATTTTGTTTATTATACTATTTTCATCTCCAAATTTTCAATCCTATACTTAGCTACGCCGTTCTGATGAGGACCAAAGAGTCCGAAACACGTGTCAACGGCTGCTTCCATATAAGCGTTCTATACTGATAATTCTGCTCTACTTTTTTAATATTTTCCCGCGACTAATTTCTTTGTTGTTAGATAAATAGTAACCTATTATTATTTTTTTCGAACATTACGTGGGTAAAGGTTTCTGTAGTTTCCCTTACCTTCTAATGATAACAATTTTGAATGTTAATATTAGACTGAATAGCACATAATAAATAACAAAGAACAACCACATCCGAAAAAAATTTTAACAAGACAAGACAAAGTCGCCTTTTCTATTCAAATTTTTTCAAATCAATAAATGTCAAAGAAATTTCAATTTTTTCGAATATCGTAGTGAAACGTCAACTTTTTAATAAAATCGAGGTTTTTAAGATTCAACCAGCCTGTTATTGCTAATAATTATCAAGAGATTATATATATATATATATATATATATATATATATATATATATATATATATATATATATATATATATATTAATATATATATATATGTATAGATTTATACAGGATTGCGATAAAGTATGGAACCAAGTAAATATCTTTCGAATGAAAAGGAGAATATTTATGAAATTTTGTAGGTGAGTCCAATGGCGCAAAATGCATCTGATGTATGATTTTTTGTTGATAATATACTTCCGGTTTTACCGGAAATAGATATTATTACATTTTTGGATTCTACTTAACATTCTAGGCAGATTCTATGCATCATATCCTATACCTAAGTCTAAGCGTTTTTGACATATTTAGGTTTTTATGTCAAAAACAACGATTGCAAGCCCTAATATAATTATCGGTTGTACCTATAAGTAAGCCTTTTTTACTTACTTTGGGTTAAATTTCTTGTTGAAAAGGGCTGATTTCAATAGATTTTGAATATTTGGATAACTAGTTATACAGGGTGTGCAAAAAATAAGATCTAAAATGAGATTGAGAAACAAAATCTCATTTGGCATTTTCAAGTGCTGCTGTACGTCTGGTGACTCGACGGCAACTACTAGTCACCAGACGTACATTGTTTTCGTAGCAGAACGAAAGTATCATAATTTGTAGAAATATAGTTACTGCCATTTTTACGTACATATTTCTTGTTTTCTTCATGGTTTTTAAAAAATTGCCGAACTCCACAGCTTCTGCAGAATTAGTTGGAGGGTTGAAGTTGAGTTTATGTTGACTTCCCAACCGCGCATCATTTTGTGATGACTATTCCGTTCAAATTGCATCTCGATCAGTACGCGATGCACTTCGCGAGTTTTTTTACAATAGACAGTTGAAATTTGGTATGTGAATTGAGTTGATGTTGAGATACGTTCCTTCGTTGGTTTCAACTTTTTTCCTCAACCACGATGCACTTCTGGAACTTTTTTTTTGTAAAATAAATTATTTTCTTCTTTTTAATTCGGTTCGCTATAAGCGTGATTATTCAAAATATAATTCAATACGTTAGAATTGCATCTCGACGCGATGCATTTCGCTCGAAAAATACGACCTTAGTGATGGAGCTCTTCTGGTCACGCATTTTTTAAATATATATTATATAGACGCGTAATGATAAAGCAATATCTCAAGCTTAATAATATACTTATAATTACATAAAATTACTGAATGATCATTCATTCATTAATTATGAGAAGTTCTCCAAGTACGAATCAATAAGAGTTAGTTTTAATTTAAGAGAGCATATTATATTCATTGATAAGGCTCACTCATTATTATCATATTTGGACACACTAACTCTATTGTATTTTACGACAGTAGATTGGCAGGAATGAAAATGAAGGTTTATTTCCAAATGGACGTTCAAAACACTTTGAGTAATATAATTCACTGAACTAGGTCACAGAACCTCAATAATACCTGTGTAAGCTATTCAACTCGAAGAACTTAACTTCTAAATAACAATAGAGTTGCAGGCTAGAAGAACGGATGAAACTCTTGATCGTATCTTCACTAAATTATGAGTTATCACGAATAAGCCGAGCTTTGTATATTTTCAGTCGTATTTTATCCCATAAAATATAAACTATTGCAGTCGAAGGAGAGAGTTCAGGTGCGGGAGTAGTTTTTCTATCCGTTTCAGACTTCCTAGACCACAATTTACGAAAATTTGGGATGATCTCTATATATTTTGGATTGATTGGGCCAATACTTGGTGTAAATTAATAAACATATTAAAACAATGATTAAAAATAACAATTTACACATTTATAATAAGAAATAACGCATGACGCACGTTTCGGTGGAACTTCACCTTCTTCAGATGCTAATCTTCAGATTAGCATCTGAAGCTGAAGATTAGCTTCTTCAGATGCTGATCTTCAGATTAGCATCTGAAGAAGGTGAAGTTCCACCGAAACGTGCGTCATGCGTTATTTCTTATAATAAATGTGTTAATTGTTATTTTTGAGCATTGTTTTAATATGATCTCTATATATAAAAATGAATCCTTATTTTCCTTGGTCCCGCCATCACGCTTGAACGGCTCGACCGATTTCACTAATTCTTTTTTTGTTGTGTTTTTTATTGTCAGAAGAAGGTTCTTATGAAAGAAAAAATTGAGAAAATTGCGCGGAAAATTAGAGAATTCGAGGATAATTAAAAACAATAAAAAATTATTTCTGAAATTCTTTTTTTGTTGTGTTTTTTATTGTCAGAAGAAGGTTCTTATGAAAGAAAAAATTAAGAAAAATGCGCGGGAAATTAGAAAATAGAGAATACTTAACCATCATATAAAATTATTTCTAATCTATATCATTTTTATTTTGTCATGACTTAGAATAAAAAAATTTATATTACTCTCAATTGTTTACCCTTCTACGATCAACCCCTATTTTTGCATCTTTTCATTTTTTTAATTTTATCCACAGATCCGCAATAGGGCTGAAAGATGGCAATCGAAAATAACAATAGTCGGTTTGAGAACAGGTAGTAATATATTTTTCATACTCCCAAAGATTAACATTTTTGCCGGGTCAGATAGATTAATAGATAGATAGTTAGATAGATAGATAGAAAAATAGATAACTAGATAGATAAATAGATAGATAGATAGGTAGATATATATCGGCAGATAGATGAATAGATAGAAAGATAGATAGATAAAAATAATTTATATGGCAGAACGTTTGCCCGGTCAGATAAATTGATAGATAGATATGCAGATAGATAGACAGATAGACAGACAGATAGATAGATAGATAGATAGAATGATAGATACGTAGATAGAAAGATAGATAGATATATAGTTAGATAGGTAGATATACATCGGCAGATAGATGAATAGATAAAAATAATTTATATGGCAGAACAACGTTTGCCGGGTCAGGTAGTAATATATATATATATATATATATATATATATATATATATATATATATATATATATATATATATATATATATATATATATATATATATATATATTTATATATTTTTATATATATATATATATATATATATATATATATATATATATATATACAGACTGTACCAATCTTACGATAAACTGCTGTATATGGGTTATTTTAAGATATATAATCAAAAAATGTTAGCAACAAAAAAGGTAGATGTCTTTAAGGTCCATATTTTGAAATTATCTCGAACTATACAGAGTGTTGCATAATTCCGTTACAAACTAAACATATGATTTTTTAAATGAGAACCCCTGTATATTATACCAAATTCGGATTACTCACATTTTTTTGAAGCTTTTGGTATAAGGTTTTGCTATGTTATACAGAGTACTTCAAAAGATATGGACATCTTTATATAAAAATCGTAGGTAAATCAACGCTCTGTAGATTATTGTGCGTTGAAGAAAAAAATTTTATTTTGACTAACAGAATTTCGTAATATGATGCAATATCTCCGTATTATATTAAATTTTAATTATTCTTCATTTTGTATACAGGGTGGACGGAATCTCGAACCTTTCATTTTCTCTTTCATTTCAAATGGAACACCCTGTATTTTATAGCACAAATAGAATCTTCTTTTATGTAACTTCAAATTTTTTCAAGCATTCCCTATACCCAAAGTTAATAAAAACAGAGTTATTCTGTAATATTTATTGTGAACCATTAACCTTATATGTGAAAGCAATAAACGTTGAATGTAACAAAAAATCCTAAATAATAATAAATTTTAATAAACAATTCATTCTTAACAAAACAAGTCACCAAAAGTATAATTATAACCGTAATATTAAACTAAAGGTTCAAAGTGTTGATCGCTAACATCAATGTCAACGCTAACTGAGAAAATGTAATGGTTTACAGCATTGCATTGATGTTAACGGGAACACTTTGAACATTTAGTTTAATATTACTGTTAGAATTATACTTTTTGTGACTTGTTTTGTTAAGAATAAATTGTTTATTAAAATTTATCATTATATAGGATTTTTTGTTACATCAACGTTTATTGCTTTCACATATAAGGTTTATAATTATAGTTCACATTAAATATTACAAAATAACTCTGTTTTTATTTAACTTTTATTAACGGTATATATAACTTCTATTTTGTAATAAACAATTACTGATAATGTGCCAAAACAATGTGGAATTGCACAGTTATGGCAGCAATGTAAGATTGTAGTACTGGCTTTAACTGTGTGTTGCTTTTTGAGGCAGATGTGTGAGAAATGTCACCGTATAAAAAAGATATTAATGGACCATATAGACAAAAATTAGCCAATCATATCAACAAAGAGAAAATATGAATTAGTTGATGCTACTACTCAACCAGTGTAGGCTCCATTTGTATGGGACTTGTGTTTGCTATGCCAAAGGTATTTCAAAGAGCACCTGATAATTTTGAACTATGAAGGTTATTTAACAGCTTCATAAAACTTGCAGTTTTTGCTGAACACCTTGCATGAACCAATAAGACTGTCTGGTGAGAAGAAACAGAGAGGACGTCCTCATTGCTCAGACCAGACTCCATTTACATCACAATTGCCAAGAGCAACATTATTTGCCACTATCTGAGAAAGGTGTGTCTATATACCATATTTTGCTAATCAACTAAAGGATAGCTCATGACTAGATATTGTATTCGACCGATATGCTAGTAAAAGTTTACCTGAGACACCTGAGAAAGAAGAGGAAGTGGCTTAAGTATTAAAGTCTCCGACTCAACTACAATTCCAAAAAAATTTAAGCAATTTTTATGTGTTAATGAGATGAAGACACAATTGTTCCATTTGTTATTTAAGGAAATGGTAAGAAACGAGTAGGTATCCAGAAAAACATATTTTCTCTACTTATGATGATCGAGTCCTCACCGCAACACCTAAAGCTGCAACACGAAGAAGCACTTTGGTTTCAATTTTTTTCATCAACACAGCTGCACTTCGTGGTGACTAGTCCGTTCAAATCAGTACGCGATGCACTTCGCGATTTTTTTTTTACAAATTTCGTATGTGGATTAAGTTAATGATGAGGTGCGTTCCTTCTCTGGTATCAACTTTTTTCCACAACCGCGATGCACCTCGCGTAGCTTTTTTTCAGTAAAATGAATAATTCATTAATTTTTAATTCGGTTTGCAATAATCATGATTTTTCAAATTAAAATTCAACCAACCCGACAAATTCAATTTTGTCGGGTTCTGCTAGAAAATTCTCAAAAATCGTAATTTAGTAGGTCAAAATATCAAAAAGCAGAGTACCTAATTATATTTTGTATTATTAAATCAATAAAAACAAGTAGGAAGGTCATGAGAAAAAAATTTTCAAAAGTTCTTTCGGTTTAACTAAAGCGTATCATACAAGTTCGGAATATTAATTCCGATTCCACACTTGAACTCATCTTTCAAAATATTCACCCAGTTCAGATTATTTAAATCAGATAAAACAATTATGTATCACGAGAAATGATGAAGCCATTTTACTTTCCACTCTTTCAAAGGGGAGCTTCAAACAACGACCTTTAAATCTACTTTGAATTCGCCGAAAAAGAATGTCATTATGGTTCTACTCGTTACGCTTGGGAGGTTACTGTGAATTACATTAAGTGATACTTTCTGCGATTAAGAAATTCTTCCATGGGAATGTCTTCCATGTAAAGAAGACTGATGACTCTGAAGATTTTCACGAGTGTTTCACATTAGAATGAACAATCGGAAAGAACTTTCAAATGTTTTAATTAGGTATTTGCACAACTAATTTTGGGTTTATATATATAAGATATATATATATATATATATATATATATATATATATATATATATATATATATATATATATATATATATATATATATATATATATATATATATATATATATATATATATATATATATATATGTGTGTATATATATACAGGGTGTTGCTAAATTGAACGTACAAACGGAAAGGGGAGATTACTTAAGTAAGTTTGAGAAAAAAAGTCCCGTAAACATGGGGTCGCAAACGTTTGGTTTTCGAGATACAGAGTGTTGAAGTTTGAATTTTTTTCAAGTTTTTTTCTCATAGCATCTACACTTTATAAGATATTCAACTGAAATTTGGCATATATATTACATTTGAGAGTTCTCACCACGTGACATGGCGATTTTGATAGCAGATCTACAGGGTGATATTTTTTCTGGAACACTCACCTGTTTTCCTCAAGAACTATTTTTTGGTGAGCAACTGTTAATTTGAAAAAATGTAAAAAAAATCTTTCTTGTTATACTAAACTTTTCGGTCTCTTGTAGTCTTTGTAGTTTTGTCGTATCTGCTACCGATTTCGAGAATAAAAATTTTGAAGGCAGTTATGAACGAAATAGAACAACATACAAGAACCAGTACAAGAAAAATTAGTGTACTTTCGAATGCAAGTCATCAAGCTATATATCTATGCCAAATTTCAGTTGAATATCTTGTAAAGTGTAGATACTATGAGAAAAAAACTTGAAAAAAATTAAAACTTCAACACTCTGTATCTCGAAAACCAAACGTTTGCGACCGCATGTTAATGGGACCTCTTTTTCTTAAACTTACTTAAGGAATCTCTGCTTTTCGTTTGTACGTTTAATTTTGGAACAGCCTGTATATATATATATATATATATATATATATATATATATATATATATACAGGCTGACATATTCCTGAGATAATTTAAAGAAAAAAAGCTTATATAAACTTGTGTCTGGAAGTGCTTCGTTTCGGAGATACAGGGTGTTGAAATTATATTTTTTTTGTTCGTTTTTAAAAAATAACTTTTGCGAAAAGTGAGTTATTTGCACGAAATTTAGTACCCGGGGTTTTTTTGACGTATGAAATCATAATTTTGTATTGATTTTTATGTAGCACCTAGAAGGCTGTCATCATTTAATTCAAGTGTCCCTAACTTTTGTGACACTAAACTTTTGGCGCTTTTCATGAAAAAACTTTATTCCCACACATTTTTCAAGTAAAAAAAGGTACAATTCCTCAAAAACGCTGGATGTGATTGTTTGCGAGATATTTACAATTTTCTATATCGATGCAAGTTACTTAGCTTATAGGGGACAAATGAAGAAAAAAATTCAATTTCTACACCCTATATCTCCGAAACGAAGCATTTCCGGACACAAGTTTATAGACTTCTTTTCTTAAAATTGTCTCAGGAACACATCACTTGAATATTTATTTTTGAACGGTTATCATATTGTACTCTATAACGCTGTGTTTCACCACACAGTGGCTTCTTCGGATGTAATGAGATAAAGAAATCTTGGTATCTTAGGTTTACATAAAATGTTTAGTACCTATGGAAGAAACGATTACAACAAGAAATTAAATTAGGGTGGATCCTTCAAGAAAACTAGCTCGAACTACATCGAGTATTAAATATATTCAGGAGTGAAGAATGATTAAAGTCAGTTTATTCGTTCAGTAATAGATCAGAATATATTTCTAGGGCTTCCTAAAAGTTTAGTTCCTTCTTATGTATTTCAAAATGCGTAGAAAGCTAACCGAAACTTTGGTTCTTTCAGTTTTGAATTATTGTAGCATTGCTTACTACCCTTGTCTCGACCAGGAATCCCGAAGTCAATTGCAACGCATTCAAAATACATGTTGTAAATTTATTTTCGACCGAGGGAGATATGATCACCTTGTTTCTCGCAAATTGGATGGTTAAAAATTAATCAAAGCCTTAGAGTTGAATTTTCTTGTCTTCATAATATCGTTTGATCAAGTCTGAAGCTCCTTCTTACTTGTACATTAACGTTTTTTTCGTAATCCCATACTGTTATTTTGATTAAACGGTATTCAGATGACAATTGAGAAGTCAGTGTTAGCGGCCGCCGGCCGTTATAATTTCATAACGGCCGGCGGCCCTTAAGAAATCACTTGTTCAAATATTTATTTCAAAACTTCATTCTGCTTACAATAACAACATTGCAATCTTGGTCCACAGCGAGTTGGGAGAATGAATCTCTGATTTTCATTTCGCATAGGCTAATAATAAATCTTCATTGACCACCTTTACATTCTTGCTTTTACGCTACATTTCAAAATTTTCATATTCTTTTTGATATCGCTCTTGAGTTATTTTCGGCAGTTAATCAACACTCGCTGCACTGCACATGATTCTCCCAATATTTCTAAAGGAATTTGATTTTGTTCCTCAATTTCATCAATTTCATCCATGGTCGGCGTTAAAGCGAACTTGAGAACACAAAAAACTGACGTTGTTTATAAAACTGTCAAACTGTTCCATGACAACAGAGTGCACGACGTTGGGATTTTTCTTTAGAATTGCGAGGTACGGGGTTTTTTCTGTCTTCGGAATCAAAATATAATCTTTCAACGGGATTACGAAAATTTTTTAACGACACACGGCCGATACGCAAATAACGGATTCGGTTAGTTATAATCCGAGGCGCAGCCGAAAAATTAATCAAAGCCTTAGAGTTGAATTTTCTTGTCTTCATAATATCGTTTGATCAAGTCTGAAGCTCCTTCTTACTTGTACATTAACGTTTTTTTCGTAATCCCATACTGTTATTTTGATTTAACGGTATTCAGATGACAATTGAAAAGTCAGTGTTAGCGGCTGCCGGCCGTTATAATTTCATAACGGCCGGCGGCCCTTAAGAAATCACTTGTTCAAATATTTATTTCAAAACTTCATTCTGCTTACAATAACAACATTGCAATCTTGGTCCACAGCGAGTTGGGAGAATGAATCTCTGATTTTCATTTCGCATAGGCTAATAATAAATCTTCATTGACCACCTTTACATTCTTGCTTGTACGCTACATTTCAAAATTTTCATATTCTTTTGATATCGCTCTTGAGTTATTTTCGGCAGTTAATCAACACTCGCTGCACTGCACATGATTCTCCCAATATTTCAAAGGAATTTGATTTTGTTCCTCAATTTCATCAATTTCATCCATGGTCGGCGTTAAAGCGAACTTGAGAACACAAAAAACTGACGTTGTTTATAAAACTGTCAAACTGTTCCATGACAACAGAGTGCACGACGTTGGGATTTTTCTTTAGAATTGCGAGGTACGGGGTTTTTTCTGTCTTCGGAATCAAAATATAATCTTTCAACGGGATTACGAAAATTTTTTAACGACACACGGCCGATACGCAAATAACGGATTCGGTTAGTTATAATCCGCGGCTGCGCCTCGGATTACAATATCCAACCTCATCCGTTATTTGCTACATTTCGGCCTTGTTACGTTAATAACTATAGAAAATCAGTTCATAATGTCAACACCCGACATAATACTGTGACAATGCCACAGCATTCCTCTGCCGTATTCGAGCGCTGCTTTACTTATAATTTAGTAAAGTACTACAACTCTTTTGTGTTCACTATGTCTATTTCTTCATTGTCTAGATACCGGCATACTCTTAGAGACTTACTCTTGGCCAGGCAATGAAAATGATAATGATATGTATGTTACTATCTCTGTACATGTTGGAGTTTTATCTCCTGTTGGTTTTTAGTATTTATTTTTCTTGTAGTGTTCTTATGATTTTTATTTTATTTTATAGCTAACTTACGTGTTAACCATGTAGGTTAAGAGTTAAAGAGTTAAAGAGTAGCTATAAGCTAATCTTCGCCTGCCTGGGCAAATGCTGTGTATACACATTTGTGAAATAGAGTCATTTTATTATTATTATTATGTAAAATATAGAAATTTTTATCAAATGAATGATTCTCATTTATAATCCAAAATTAATTGACAATATAATAAATGAAGAGAATTTCAATTTAGCAATAAAACAAGTTTTTCGGCTATAAAAAGATGTTATGATTAAAAAATAAATTCAATATTTTAACTTTTATAGGTACCAAACTCTAGTGAAAAACTAACATCAATTCATTCACATTATAATTTCAATATCGCTTACCGTACAAATAATTCTTTAGGCTAATTTATAAATAACAATAAATCAAAATCGAACGAACTCTCAAAATCGGGTGTAATAAATTACCATATGGTGATTGTAGCAAAAAGTGTATAGATAGAACACGGAAATTTCGGAAAAAGAATTGAAAAACATGAGCCTAGTTTCGTAATGAATAAGAGAGTTTCTACCAATTCCAATCATTTGCTAGATGAGAATCATACATTTAATAATGGTTTCCATATTTTACATAGAAAGAAAAGAAAATTGAATTCAAATTTTTGGGAAGCCCTAGAAATCAACAAGTGTAAGAATTTAAAAAATTGAAACATGATGATCTTTAAGCAAACTCTAATTTAATTTCTTGTTGTAATCATTTTTCCCCAGGTACTGAAAATTTTATGCACAAATAAGATACCAAGATTTCAGTATTTCATTCTATCCAAAGAAGCCACCGTGTGGTGAAAAGCCGCGTCGTAGAATCAAATATATAATAACTGTTGAATTGAAACATGTGTTATTTGATTATATGATATATAATATATATATATATATATATATATATATATATATATATATATATATATAAATATAAATATATATATATATATATATATATATATATATATATATACCTATATATATATATATATATATATATATATATATATAATATATATATATATATATATATATATATATATATATATATATATATATATATATATATATATATAAATATATATATATATATATATATATATATATACCTATATATATATATATATATATATATATATATATATTCGCTGTGCCATTCCGAAGACTTAATGTTACACAAAATTCGCCACTATGTACACACCTAGCAACATCAATTCTAGTTCTTACGGTGCGGATATTTTCAATGTTCAACTCCATCTTGAGAATTAAATTAGGTACCTAACTTTTGTAGAGCTGCTGATCATTTTGTGAATTATGTTGTATTAATTTTTTTCTAGTTTCATTTCTAGTTCATAGAGTTAGATGGTATGTATTGCCAAACTGTGAATGCTGTATAGGGTTTTTTTACCTGTTCGTATTCCTTTTGTCTTAAATAAATAAATAAATAAATAAATATATATATATATACTTATCAATGTATATACATATATATATATATATATATATATATATCTATATATATATATATATATCTATATATATATATATATATTTAAATATATATATATATATATATATATATATATATATATATATATATATATTTATATTATATACTATATATATATATATATATATATATATATATATATATATATATATATATATATATATATATATATATATATAGTATATATATATATATATATATATATATATATATATATATATATATATATATATATATATATATATATATATATATATATATATAACTTTTGTTAATATCACGATATTTCAAGCCCCTGCTTACAGTTTTGATTATTTATGTTTTTTGAACTTTTTTTCCGAGTTTTATGAGGGTTCTGAAATATGTTTTAACAAATCCGTATCATCACAGATTTATATGCAAAAAAATTATATTTTACATGTACCTAATAAACATTTATCAAATAAACCACTGAACACTATCATTTAAAATGAGTTCTTCAAAAATGTTCACTTTCCAAACTTCATGAATATTAGATTTTCAGTAATTATATTTTATATTTAACTATCTTCACATTCTGCACTATACTATTCTTTTCAATACACTCCGAATTTCATCGGCAAATACTGAAAATTTTGTAGCAAGCAACATTAAACCCTGTTTATTCTCATTTGTTGATTTTTAATATTTATAAGACCGCTATAATATTTAAAAATTATTTTTCATTATGTTTTACACACTCATTGAAACATTGACCCTGCTTCCATGAAATAATCGTAGTTTCTAATTCTAAATAAAAAAGAAAAAGCAACACTTACTTTTTCAAATACCGAACTCAACCATGAAAATATCAAATAAACAAAATTTGGAACACGCGATTGCGTCGATACGGACCACAGAACGCACCTGAACGACACGCGACTAACTCTGTGAACAATACCGCGAGAAGAACTGAACCGATGGTTGTGGATGGAGGAAATTCGCTGGTCGAAAGCAAAAGTTCCATTGGACAAGTCGCAAACGAGAGCTGCGGTAAAGACATTCATAGACACGCAACAATTGCACATTTTAAACTGACTGTTGTGGCCTGGGAAAAGTCGTGAGATATTACAAGAAAATCTCTCTGTAATACATATCTTGAATGAGATTTTTGTTTATTCACTTTTTAATCGGTTTTCCCCCGAAATTAATAGTATATTGAGATTGAATTCTCGCACATCACTTGGTGAAACATCATAAAGAATAAAGTTTGAACTTTAAGATAAAGCACACTTGGCTCGAGTTTCACTATATTCAATTTACAAAAGAAATAGAAAACTAAAACGGTACCTTGAATTTCTTAGCCCCTTGTTGCATCATGTGCCAAATATGGCACAAACCAATGATTTACATCTCTTTAATACATACGTCAGAGAAATATTACTTCGTTTGCAGGAATTACCATTTCTGGCACATACAAACATATTTCCAAAGAGGCAGCTCCCTCTTTGTAATTATTTCGGAGTTATATACGTTTTTCAAAATGGTGACGATGAATCAGCTGCTTGTCAGTATTATTGTAGATTGAGTAATAGTTTTGAGTTCATCCACGTAACTTTCTACCTAATAAAAATTGTTTTTGTAAAAAATATACTTCTAGTAACTGCCTCATAGTGGCAAGTATTTTGAATAATTGACATTTTTCATCTAAAAATCACTTTGTGCCATATATGGAACATTACGCAATTCAAGTATATCTGACTTGACCATATTGTGCCATATAAGGAACATTATGCAGTTCAAAAGTATAGCTGACTTGACCGTATCTGCCGATTATGAATTTAGAAGATGTGAAAGAAATATTTTTCTGATATATTATGGATAGGGTTGCCAACTCTCGACAGGACTAACCCGGGAGAATTTTATAAATACACTAAGGGGGAAGGGGTGTAAGAAATTGTCAATCAATTTTAAATTTATATTCAATTTGCTTTCGAGCAGTATCTAATATTTGACGGTTTTTCACCATAAAATCATAATCATTAAAGATCGAAGTTTTGTTACAGCGACAGTTACGTATAATTTCAGAAAAACCGGAGAAATTATTGTAACCCGGGAGGTCGGGAGGATAACCATTATTACCAGATTCTCCCGGGCAATCCGGGAGGGTTGGCAACCCTGTATGGGTCCTAAGTTATTTTATGCATAAATAAAATGTAGTTATACATAATTTTAATCAAAATGAAAGTGAAGACAAAATATCAGATGAAGATGAAATATTGGCTGTATAAAATATTTTTAGTTCATGTTGCATGCTGTGCCATATTTGGCACAAACCAGTTCTTCTTTTTTTTTGACAAAGGATATTGTGCTTTATTTTTTGGAATATTTTTCTGATGAAATATATGTCTTTTTTTAATCAATTTTAAAGAAATCATGCATTAAGGGGTAAGACGTTCAGATTGCTTGGAATTTTAATTCTCTTACTTTCAACATTTATAGAAAACCAACCAGATACTTTAATTCACAGCGACAGTTACCAACACATTAAAATGAAACTCAGTGCTTTTCATTCGTTCATACATAGGTTGTTCACGATTCCATTATCGGAAAAAAAAATTTCCGAACCGAAGTTCGGAAATTAAATTATTAGCCACCAATAACGGTTACAATGAAAGTCTTATCGACGAGCTCATTGGTAAAAAACGAATAAAGAATCTGTTGCTTTCAATATATCCCACGCAAACCATTAATGAAGTACTAAAATAATTTCTAATAAATTATGTGCCGAATTTGAGTAGCAAAATTTGTAACAGACTATCGAAAAATAACGATAAAACAATTTGTACAATAATAAAAGAAACTTGAAGTCATTCTTAATGGTCAATAATAAAAAAAATCTAACATCGGAGAAAACATCGGTGTTTACAAAATATTTTGCGACGAATGTTCTGCTTTCTATATTCGACAAACAGGAAGGAATATAAACATTCGTGTTGATGAACAAATAAAATCAATTTAAAAAAATAAAAATACTACTGACTCCTCCGAACATTGTATAAAATTTAATCATTTCCTGGATATCGACAAAACCTAATTTTTGCAGTCAGGTAACAAAGGAAAGCGCCTTGACCTTCTCGAAATTCTGGAAATAAGTTCCGCCCATAATAGTCAATTACCCCTTGTGAACGAACAAATTGATTTTCAGGTATCACCTTTGCTTTTGTCAGTTTTATAAAATAAGATGTAATACTCTCCTCTAGTCAGTCTTGATAATGCGTTCATAACTCGAAACATGTCGACTATCCTTTACTGATAAATACAGTATCTAAATATTTTCATATAGTGAAACTTAAGCCAAGTGTGTTTTATTTTAATATTCCGACACAGGACAGTTAAGTAGACTTTATAGCCATATTTTACATTTGGCAAAGTGAAGAATTTAATGATTTTATACCCATATTGTATAATAACAAAATTTAACACGTCAAAGTACCTTTCTGTTCATTTAGTTTAATAATAGATTAATAAAACACCGCATATTCAGTATTATCTCTGTATTTTCTGCTATATATAAGTGAAATTATGTTTTTTAAGAGAACAGTTGTTAGGGAGATTTCTTCCCAATATGTGGTAAGTACTATTTAACATGTTGATGTGATTTCTAGTTTCTTTGAATTTTATTCGTAACTGTAAGTTGTTTCTGATTTTTGTAGTCTGATGTTATTTTTGTTTTGGTTTTAATTTTCACAGTAGTCTCCTGATGTTGTCAATGAAGTTTGACGAAATAATATTGGGTAACTAGGAAAATTGAGACAGACCACATACCCCATAAACCTTCTCACAATTATATATACATATATATAGCTTATCGCACCCATTTTAATAAGAGCAGTATAGCTTCGTCACGAACTGTGATTTTTTCCCCTAATTTCTGTTTTTTATACATATCAATTCCTAATTCCCTAAGTCAATTTGAAGGCGCTGAAGAGCACAAATCTTGAATATCTACAAAAACGAATGAAATTTCTACATACAAATTGCGGCGATGATATACCTAATAGTTATTCATGTACCAAGTGCGTTATGTTGCCCATCGGGAAACATTCATCCCTCGGGCCGAATGTTACCCTCCGGACGAGGATCTTGTAACGCACGTGGTGCATACAAGATTTTATTTTTCACGAAAACATTATTTTATTATAATGAAAAATCGATTTTAAAATCGGTTCATTGCTGCTATACTTTCCATTTTCCTTCCCATAGTAGGCATATCATTCATTGATATTTTGACGTTTGTGAATATTTTTGTCATCATGTTTAGTGAATGTCATTGCTGCTTTCTTTGTTAGTCTTATAGAAATAATGGAAACGAAAATGAATTTACCCAAGAATATCATAGAAAATGCAGCCAAAGCTGCGAATAATTCAATTGCCGGACAAATCGAGAGTCGTATACGACAAGGATTATGAAGTATTTAATCAATGGAAGTTGCTTCACTTGTCGTCGTACAATGAGCGGGCGTTATGAGTGTATTTATAGCAACCGTGTCTAAGGTAAAATCGAGAGTCGTATACGACAAGGATTATGAAGTATTTAATCAATGGAAGTTGCTTCATTTCTCCTCGTACAATTAGCGGACATAATGGATCATATTATGCCCGCTCATAATGCCCTAGCGCATAATGAGTGTGTTTATAGCAACCGTATCTAAGGTAAAATTAACAAATAATATACAAGTGAAAAGTAAAATATTTGATAGCTACAAATAGCAACTCCATGATCCGGAGTGTAACTTCATTAACCGGAGTACAAAGTAACAGTTTGTATTTTTATCTTAATTTTTGGGTATCAATCACAGTTTATGTAAAATAAATATTGCGAAATACAATTTTCGTTTATTTTCTACAAATTTTCATTATTATAAGTTCATTCAAATTCAATATATTATGGTTTCTAACAATCAACAACATAAAAACAAGGACTCGAAGGTCGATAGTAACGTAGTAACGAGTCGGAAGTAATACAGAACATATTATATGAATATAGAAGAAGAAACGCATAATTAAATCAAATTGTTTATTAGAAAAATATAGAACAAAAAACATGTTCATTATCACAAATAATAAAAAATTGTAATTAATTCTCCTATGAAATAATTATTTTATCTTAAGGTAAGAGATCAACTTTAATTATATAATTGTTTTCATTCAGGCTCAGAATTATGGCAAATGTAGTAGATATCATCTTTGATGCACGCATCTTCATCGTTTCATTAGAAAAATAACTGCTTGTTGGTGACAGATTTACCTTTGTTTATTTCCAGGTGGATTCTCGTTTTCTTTTCCTTACCTTTTCTATTTGCATATCCTGTATCGGGTTAGAATGTTTGTTTCTTGGCTATATTTCTTTGGTTATACTCATGAATACCTTTTTTTCAGAGGTGTCAGAGTTTTACTTTTTCTACCATCAGCTTGAGGTAGACATCTCATACCTTGGAGCGATGAAGAATTTAATGTGGCTTGTAGCCCACTAGGTCCTGGCTGAAGCGAGCTTGGTGGTTAATCAGAGGTAGCACAGTTCACGAGTAATAGCTGAACAGCAATCCACAAAATTGGGTACTTTGTCCTGGTTCTAAAAGATTATGCGCTGCTTTTTAGGGTACGTTCAAATTGGCCGCAAGCTTGCGCAAGTAATTTGGTGGCACACGCGTGCGCAAGCGTGCACATACAAACAAAATCTGCAGGAGACCAACAGAAACAAGTGGTGACTTGTCCATCGCCGCTCACACTGCCCGCCACCAGCAAGTGCACGCTTGCGCAAGCTTGCTCCGACTCCACTTGAAAACAAAAATATTTGTTTTGTGGTTGCAAGCGTGCATGATCTCAATTGATTTTTGACCATTGTCTAGTGACTGTGATTTTGTCCAGTATATAGTAGAACGTGTCTGGCATCATTCTGAAGTATTTAAAAAATTTAATAGGCTGCCTAAGCAAATCTTTGAATATTCGTGCATACTCTCCATCTTCCTCTCTGTCCAAAAAATACTCGTTCACCAACTCTTCCCTGATTTCCTGATCATCCAAAAATTAAAACTTTAATACTCCATTCTCTATTTCGACTGGCTGGTTTGTTTATAATAATTAACTTGCACCTGCTTGCATTTAATGTGAGCACATTTCTGTTAAAGCCAGCTTGCGCACGCGTGTGGCACCAAATTACTTGCGCAAGCTTGCGGCCAATATGAACGTACCCTTAGTCGTATATTCCCCGAATATAATAGACTATTGCAGTACATCCAAAGCCAACATTCTGGTTCTGTGAAAGTTTTTTTAATTATGACCTCCTGGACCATGATTTCAGAAATTTTTCTTATGTCTTATGAACTAGTGTATCTCACAATACCAACGTATATATATATATATATATATATATATATATATATATATATATATATATATATATATATATTTATATATATATATATATATATATATATATATATATATATTTATATATAAATATATATATATATATATATATATATATATATATATATATATATACATATATATATATATATATATATATATATATATATATATATATATATATATATCGAAAAAATTTACAAATTCGTTTTCTAGAAGGTCTATAACGGATAAGAAAGCTACTCCCGAACCAGAGTTGACTTTCGAGAATCAGAAATAGTCTATTATTTTAGGGAAATATACCACTAAAAATGGGAGTTGCCATTTGAAATGAGAAAGAGACAGTACTACTCCAATTAGCAACATTTCAAAATTATTTAATTACAAACAAAAGAAAATATCCTATAAATATGCAATTTATTCACTGATCAGAACTAGGCATTTACTAAAACTTTATATGTGTATTTTGAGTTGACTATTAAGTTACCCAAGAATATCAATGAAGGATGTATCAATATTCTCAATGATCATCAATTATAAGAGTGTTAAAAGAATATGCATAATTGTTTATATTGTTTTATTATTTCATTCTTCCTAATACAACACAGAAAACAAATTAACCAACATATTCATTTTAGAATAGCAAACGTGTTCGTAATATCCATCAGTTCAAAAGAATAATAACAAATGTCATTTTATCAGTATAATAATAAGATATATAAAAACGAATATATTCTATCTAGAACAATAATTTTAAAACTGTAATAATTTTTTTTCTATTTGAAGAGAAGTCTTTCAAATATATTAGATAAAAGCTGTTTTCTCTCTCTTCAATTATCTAACAAACTTTTCACCGGATAAACCTTTTACAATACTCAGGGAAATTCATAGTGATTACTGATAAATAAAGATGCTTGGTTTTTATAAAGTGGAGATGTTGACTATTACTAATTTTCATTTCTGGTATGAATAAAAAACAAAATTAGGTGCTTTATCAGGAATAATATCAATTTAATTTGTTAGAGAACAAAAATTTTGGGGTCTACCACTAAAATCTAGGGATATTTAGTATTAAAATCTAGTAACATAGGTCCAAAAATCAGCTGAAACTTTGGAGTTTCTTTATTTCGAAGGTTACAGTTTATTCGATACTAAGTTTCTTGAAGCTTCCCTCTAAGCCGAAAAGATCGTTGTGGTTCTTCGGTTTCCCTGGACGCTTGGACTCATTAGATTTCACATTTTCTTGAGCCTTGAACCAGTGTTCGTACTCTTCCAACTTTTTGATCCATTCATCTGCAGTTATACTCATCTATATATATATATATATATATATATATATATATATATATTTATATATAATGAATAAAGTATAAACTTTAAAATAAAAACACTTGGCTTATGTTTCTCAATATAAAAAATCTTTAGATACTGTACTTAGCAGTAATAAAAAGTCGACATGTTTCGAGCTATGAACTCATTATCAAGACTGACTACAGGAGAGTATTGCATGGTAATTTATAAAACAGACAAAAGCAAAGGTGATACCTGAAAATCAATTTGTTCGTTTACAAGGGGTAATTGACTATTATGGGCGGAACTTATTTCGATAATTTCGAGAAGGTCAAGACGTTTACCCTTGTTACCTGAATGTAACAATTTTGTTTTGTTGAAATCCAGGAAGTGATTGAATTTTATACAATGTTCAGAGAAGCCAGTGGTATTTTTGTTTTGTAAAATTGACTTTTTATGTTCTTTAACACGAATATTTATATTCCTTCCTGTCTGTCCAATATAGAAAGCAGGACATTAGTCGCAAAATATTTTCTAAATACCACTGTTTTCTCCGATGTTAGATTTTTCTTTATTATTGACCAAGAATGACTTCAAGTTTCTTTTATTTGTACAAATTGTTTTAACGTTATTTTTCGATAGTCTGTTACAAATTTTGCTACTCAAATTAGGCACATAATTTATTGGGAAGTATTTTTGTTCTTCATTCATAGTTTGCGTGGGGTATATTGAATGCAACAGATACTTCTTCGTTTTTTCCCAATGAGCTTGTCGATAAGACTTTCATTGTAACCGTTATTGATGGCTAATAATTTAATTGTATTAACTTCAGTTTGAAAATTTGTTTCCGATAATGGAATCGTGAACAACCTATGTATGAACGAATGAAAAGCACTGAGTTTTATTTTAATGTGTTGGTTCTTCTAACGCATCGGGCAATCAATTTTATGTATTTTTGGTAAAGTATATAAAACCGGGGTGCGTGGGTTCATGGAAGTTAAAAAAAAAGTGTTAATATCTGAAAATAAGATTTTACTATTCTTGATGAATGATTTTATTTCGTTTATGATGTTTCACCAAGTGATGTGCGAGAATTCAATCTCAGATATTTATATATGCTATAGATATAAATGCAGAAATATACTTTAGGTCTAAATAAGCAGAGATAATTTGTGATCATTGCTGAGAGTTTTAAAAAAATTCAACGGTATAATAATAATGAGAAATATTACTATAAATAAATCAGGTATCCAACAAAAAACATTAATTTCTAATTTTACTATCCAAAATATAATCTAGGACAATTAAAATGTAGCAAATCTTAGTTTTTTCTACTGAAATCGATAAATTGTTTTCCTTCACTATGGTTTCTATTCAATTCGAAATATTATAAATATTATTATAAATAAAACATCAAACTTCTATAAAAGTGAAAGAGAGAGTACAAGCTGAATGGAAATAGACAACCAAATTTTTTAATCCATTATGATTGTAAAATATGAACTTAAATTTCGAAATTAACTCCACTCCAGCCTTGATTTTTGTTTTGAAGACATTTGTATTGATGCATTCGTGATGCTACTGAAGAAATGATAATTCTCCAAATAGTTTCGTCCAAAATATTCATAATTTTTTATCGATATACTGCTTCAATTTCACTAATTTTCAGTTATAATATCACAAGAGCATCGAAATTAATCGATTATACTTCCGAGTCACGAGAGGTATTTTGCCAAAATACGTCGAGTGACGAGGTCAGTATAACGATTATTTTCGTTTGCTCGAGTTTGTATTCGTTACGATTATATAACGAATAAACAACATCGCCAGAACTATAACCAAGCGTTGCATATTCAAAAATTGAACGAAACTTCACCAAATGAATATTAATTAATTTTTACAAACGTCAAAACATCGTCAATATGAAAACATTTACATTTTGACACGTCGAGTTATACAATCAGTTATAATATCACAAGAGCATCGAAAATAATCGATTATACTTCCGTGTCACGTGACGTATTTTGCGAAACATCTTGGGAGCGTAGCTCGAGTGATGTTTTAAGAAAATACGTCGAGTGATGAAGTCAGTATAACAATTATTTTCATTTGCTCTAGTTTGTATTCGTTACGATTGTATATCGAATAAAAACTATCGATTTTGTTTATACAAACTTCATAACACTGTCAATATGAGAACATTCACATTTTGACACGAGGTGAAACACCAAAACGATAATATCACGTCGTTCAGTGTACACTCACTTATCAATACGCAGTAACTATGAAAAATACACGGATTCTATTGGGGAGCGTTCAAGTATTACGTAACGCAGTTTGGGGGGTGGGGGATCTTGCAAAACGTTACGATGCGTTACATGGGCGGGAGGAGGGTTCGAACAACGCGTTACGTAATATTGTTTTCATATTGAGATAAAAAAAGGGAACTTAAATCACTCAAGTTGGGAACCCTTTTCGTTCATGCTTTACGGGGAATCCCTCGATTGTATTGTACGTCAGTTTCTTCCAAGTTGGCAACCCTATCCGTTTATGTTTTATGGAGAATACCCTATACGTCGTCATTTTTGTTGTTCCCGTTGTCAGTTTTCGTTTAGTTTTTCAAACACGTAATACACAGAAGCACATTGCTGTAGTCAGTGTTGTAGATATACTGTAATGTTCTCAAAAGAAAAAGAGGGAGATTTGCATCATCAGCTGTTTTTGCCCTATAAAAGCTCTCATGATGACTTGTGCGCCAACTGTGGCAAAAACTGCCAACGAAATTTAAAAAAACGTCTAAAGAAAAACTAAAAATGGTATAGTCCGCCCACCGTCCGGTTGACTCGCAATATTTTTTGTAAGTAATTAAATTGCGCTTCCGAATCTTGCTGTTCCATCTTTGAGGAGTGCTTTGAAATCATTCTTTCCGAAGAATACTTTCCTGTCGCCACCCCTGCCGATGGCCAAATCCTTTAGACCCCTTATATATATATATATATATATATATATATATATATATATATATATATATATATATATATATATATGTATATATATATATATTATAATATATACATATCATGAAATGACATGAAACGAAAAACTATCTTTGGGGTCCTAGGTCCAATTTTGCTAATCGCACCCATTTTAATAAGCAGGTTCCCAAAGTGAAAACCTGTTAATAAGCTAAAATCAAATAATGCATGAGAAAAATAATGGTGGATACAGCTAAACATGTCTTTAAGGACAGGGCCAAATCTGGAAAATGGCATAATTAAATTTAAGATTAGTAATAAAAGTTTATTAGGACGAATTTGAGTCCATTTCAATATTTTACATTATGTATGATTATTTATTAAATAACAATAAAATGAACATTATACGCATGTATTGCGAGTGAGAAATCTCTTGTTTTGTTTATTATTAAAGAAAACGCGATTTAAACAATAACATAGGTATTTTAGCGACTTTCAGGTATTTTGCGCAACATATTTGTGACTTTTAGGTAAAAATGGTCAATTGGGTGTTACGTAACGTTTACGGAGGGGGAGGGAGGCTTCATGTAAACGTTACGGCGCGTTACATAGGGGAGAGGGAGGGTCAAAAATCTTCAAAAATTGCGTTACGTAATACTTGAACGCCCCCTTGGCTTATTCACACATGAGTTATATAATCGTTGAAATAATTGTACCTAGTGATTTAACTATCGCAAATACAAGCATACACAGAAAACTTTCTGTGCTCTCTTCAAACTTTGGCACAATAATTGAACCATTTCATTTCGAACGAATACTTACTGTAAATGTCGGTTATTTTTCCAGCCATTCCTCCATATTCTTCTGGCAGTAACTCCTTTTGGTATACCCAATTCATATATGGACTCTAGATTTGTGTGAACATGGACTTGTTTCCTCAGTTTCTCCGCCATAAAAGGTTTCATCCATTTAATAATGACATTAACGAGTGGAATAGCATTAATAACGTGAAGTTCCTTCACTTTTATTGGATACGCTTCCTGAAATATTCAGGTGCTTGAAAAACACAAATCAATATGACAAAGATAATAATACAACAAATGTTGACAAATTTTTGTTAAGTTTTTGTTAATTTTCAATATATAA